>PVKZ01001816.1:0-122157 GCA_004027375.1 Macroglossus sobrinus | reverse complement strand
TCTGGGGCCGGGTGGGGTGGCCGCCGTCCTCGCGGGCTCGGCGGGCCCCGAGCCCTCGCGCCCCCCGCGCGCCTCACCTGCGGCGGCAGCAGGCGCGGGGGACGCGGGGGCCCCGCGCCCGGGCCCCTCGGCAGGGCGGCCTGGCGGGCCGCGTCCCGCAGCCGCCGCGCCGCGTCCTGCAGCACGGAGGCCGGCGGCTCGGCGGCC
Organism: Macroglossus sobrinus; assembly: GCA_004027375.1. NCBI lineage: Eukaryota > Metazoa > Chordata > Mammalia > Chiroptera > Pteropodidae > Macroglossus > Macroglossus sobrinus. The sequence goes on along the minus strand of PVKZ01001816.1, from coordinate 121,950 downwards.
GGCTGCGCCCTCGTCACCTGCTCCAGCACCCGCCGCAGCTGCTCGGGGCCCAGCGGGGCCAGGCGCACGGCGCTGCCGCCGCGGCCTCCGCCGCCGTCCTCGCCGCCGCCCTCGGCCCCGGGCTCCGCGTCCGCCATGGCGGCCGACGCGGGGACTCGAACCCGGGCACCCGGGCGACGGCGGCGCAAATGCGCGTCACCCGGAAGCGGCGCCGCTACGGGGGCCGCGCAGGCCAACACTCCTCGGAAGGCGACCGCGCCGCGCCGCTGGGGCGCATGCGCGCGCAGAGGCGTCGACCCGCACTTAACCTTCGGACGTCGCCTCTGCCGGGAGCTGTCCAGGGTCTCGGAGGCCGAGGCCTTCGGGGTTCTGCAGCCCCTGGCCTGACGCCTCTCCATCCAGATGTGCTCAGCGCCACGTGCATCATGCACCTGCGGATCCTGTGTGGACATGGAGGGTCCTTGTCCTCACCCCCGGACTGTCCAGTCTAATAAATAGGACTGGGAGGGGATTCGAAGTGTGCATGTTCAACGAGGGTGCTCCCAACCCCCACACATTGTTCCCAGGGCGACCCCCTATTCCTACTCGCGCCTCCCTGCACGCTCACTGGGCACCCCTTGAGGGTCGAGATGACAGTTTACTCATTCAGTGGCTGCTCAGGGAGTGAATGATGATGGGATGGGTGAAATGAATGAACGAATGAATGAACGAACGAATGAACAGGCAAAGGAACGAATGCATTCAGTCCCCAGCTCTACCGCCTCTCTCCCTCAGCCCAGCCTTTCTCGGTCTCCTCTCCTGGCTCTGCGTGTCCTGAAGCCACCGCCGTGTGCGCCCCACTCGGCTCCCCTCCCCAAAGAGGGCAGTAGGGCCATCGGCCAAGGAACACCTAGTAACCGTCTGCTGGTGTCAGTTTCCACAGGAAGAAGCTGGAAAGTGGCATTTGCTGCATGAAGTGACGAGGGCCTCCAGGGAGGAAGGGGGGAAGCTGAGGGCCAGGCTGGTGTCTGAGAAGGTTCTGGAAGACTCTCTGATCATTTTTCTCTCCATAGAACCATCATCATCATTGTCATCGTGGTTATTGTCATTGTCGTCGTGGGCAATACTCACGCTGCTGCAGCAGTGTTCTGATTTAATTCGTTAGGAGCTTCGCTTGGGCCAGAGGGGAGACCAGATTTGTGGGATTTGTTTCAATTTCTTAATCCTTTCCTTTTTTTTCTTTTAATAAACTTTTACCAAAAAAGCCCTCTCATCCTCCCATCCTCAGATGTCAGAAATGTGCCTTCTGACCCCTAAGTCAAGAACTTGAACCTTCATCTAGAACACAGTTCTTCCTTTTATCATCTTTTCAAAAATGTAAAAGAAGAAAAACTTTTCCTCTACCCATTTAAGTTCAATTTAGCAGGGGTGGGGGCCTGTAATTTAAACGGACAAATGACAGATTCACAAGAGAAAAGACCAATTTTAATCATGTATTTTTATTAATGTACCTATGAGAGTTTACAGAAATATGTGACTCAAAGAGGCAGTTAGAATGTGGGGCTTATTCATTATCTCAATAGGGGAAGGAGGGACTGACACATAGGGAAAAACAAATGACTTTTAGGAAAGATAAGCAGGTCCCTACCTAGAGTCATTGGAAGATACCATAGTTTGGTGACAATGCCCGTTTAGGTGTGCCGCCAACTCCTCTCCAGTGACAAGGGTTAGTCTTCCCTGATGGTCCCCAGGGAGGGGGATTTATGACAATGGAATTCTCCTGAGTTCTTTTGGAAGGCTCTGTTTTTAAGCAGAGAAGACTAAAGTTAAGGAACTGAAATGCTCAAATGTTTTTGAGCAGAGGCATGTTCTAGATCCTTTCAAGGACTTTTTCTGGGGAAAAACCAAAAAAAAAAGCGCATTCTGCAGGCAGCAATCCCGGCTGCCTCCTTCTCCTCTGGGTCCCTGCATCTAACAAGGAGCCTGACACACGCGTCCAAGCTGTGACACGCAGCAGGGGTTCAGGAGTCTACTCCAGGTGTCTGCAGCCCCGGGTTCTCGTAACTGTTCATAGTGACAACGGTCCTGTGGCTGGCACGTAGTGAGCACCTTTCCCTCACGCTGGGCACTCGCCCATCATACCCCCGTGGTCTGTGGACTTGAGCTGTAATTTATTTAAGTCAGAGCATAACGCATATTTGAGAAAAGAATGAATGATTTAGTAGTTGTTCTCACTGGAGATTTTTTGAAGATGGCGGAGCCCCTGCAGGACTCTGATATAAAATGACATTGACCCTAAAAAGCTGGCTTTCGTTAAACTGAACACGCCTGTCCACGCTGCAGACTCCAGCCAGGGGTGAGACGGTGGCCCAGCTGCTGTCCGGCTGCAAAATGCAGGATACACGAGGAGCAAGTATGAAGCCTAAGATCTCTCCGAAGAGCAAAAAAGTAGCAAGAGAAGGTTTCCAGATGCTTCCACAGCCAGACCGCCTCGCTAGAATCAGGGAGGTCATTGGCTGGTCATTGTCTCCATGCGGGTAGGCGCTGGTGTCCCTCGCTGACGCGGCGCCCCATAAACATTTGTGGCATGCATTAGTTCCATCTCTAAGAAGTCGGGAGAGTTGGGGGTCTCTGCAGAGGGCCCTCAGAAGCTCTCCATTAGAAAGCAACTGGCGGTGGCATCCTTAGAAAGACCCTAAGAGCGGCTGCGGGGGACAGTGAGTGCGGGGACTTGGGGTGACGAGTCACTGGCCGCACATGAGCCGGATCCTGCCATCTCCCCATAGGCCGCCTGCGCACAAGCGAAATTTGGAGCGCTTCCGCGGTTCTCACCTGTCTGCATACAGTTTACAGCCCTTAAAATGGATATTTTTTAAAAAATAGGAGTGAGATAATCGACTAAGGAAAAAAAAGTTACATGGCCCGTACGGGGATCGAACCCGCGACCTTGGCGTTATTAGCACCACGCTCTAACCAACTGAGCTAACCGGCCACATGGTGCCTGAGTGGCGCTGCTATTCCTATGAGGTTTCCACGCCTGTGCTGCGCTGCAAAGGGACCCAGTATCTCCTGGTTAAATCCATAGCGCTGGTTCTCACCCGGTTCCGGCTAAGGTTGTTCCCCATTCCCCCATGGGCCGGGTGAAAACACTGAGACCCCGGGGCTTTCAAGGAGAAGGGAGGCGGCTTCTTAGAGCGAATGAGAGGCTTTCAATGCGAAAATGCAAACTGCAGTGGCTTAAGCGGGCGAGAAAGATTTCCAAAGGTTGCGACTCAAAGCTATTTTTATTTGTCCCCGAGAATCCTTGCAGCATGGAAACTTCGTGGATCAAGAGCTTTGGGTGTAGCTAAATAAAGCTTCGCAATTAACAGAAAACCTGAGAAGGGAGAAAAAACCCAATGAATTCCCCACTGCCCCATAACAAGGACCCTGGGGGCTCATCATCCTTCTTGCCAATTTTTTTTCACTGTACAGGTGTATTTAAATATATAGATAGATATTTTAAGTATATATCTAAGTATATGTTTTGGGATACAATGTAACCTTATTTAAAAGAATGTCATTTTAATTTTTGCTTTTTATACTTAATATTTTATCGTAAGCATATCCCTAAGTAATTGCAAGTTTCATTTCATTTTAAACGGTTCCTCCTTGTTTCATTAGATGGATAAGCCATAGTCCTTCCCCCCCACACACACTTTGGAAAATGTCTCCATTTTGCCCTCTCTTTTTAACTAGCACATGAATAAACCATGAACTCGCTGCTTGATGGGCCCCAGACAGTACCCACTCCAAATGGATAGGGTCTGTATGCATTAAAAAGAGAGAGGGGTGACAGAGAGAGAGAGAGAGAGAGAGAGAGAGAGAGAAATGTTGGGAACAAAACTCAAACGTCTCTATTTTGCATTACCAGCACCTGTAACAGTGGCTGGCACATAGTAGGTGGCCATCAAGGTTTGTCGAATGAAGCTAAGTTGATGGACCGTGCCTTAGAGGTGTGGACTTGTCACAAGCCAACCAGAGTTCCAGCCCAGGCGGCCCGGAGACCGAAGACGCAGTGGCTGAGGTTAGACGCTAGGGGGCACCCGAGACCTACGCGTCCACTCTGCACCCCGGCGCCTGGGGTCCCCCAGACCCGCGCTGGGGCTCTGGCCTTTGACCTCCAGTTCTCACTCCACCTGATAGCTCTTCCAAGACAGACAAACGCTCATTGCCACTATTCGAGCTAGGACAACGTGAATATACACGGCCAAAATCACACGGTACGGAGTATCGTGGGAGACTTGTGTCCATTTGCTTTGAACTCAACTTAAAAAATTAGTCATTCCGCTTACACAGTGAAACCTTTAAATAAAAATAAAGACCTACTGTATGAGTTTCCTAGGGCTGTGTACGCAGGCTGAAGTGCCATAAGCTGGGTTGGTTCCTTCGGAAGGTTCTATGGGAGCCTGTGTCCCCAGCTTTCGGGGGCTGCTGGCATCTTTGGTGTTCCTTGGCTGATAGCAGCCTCACCCTGGTCTCTGCCTACATGTTCACTTGGATCCCTAGTTCCTAGAACAGTACCTGGCACATAGTAGGTGCTCGATAAATACTTGTTTAAAGAATGTTAAATTTATTGTGCCGGGCATTCTGTAGGCCTCTTCTATGTAGGAGCGTGCCCTTCTGTTCTGGCGACATTCCTGACGAAGAGTGGTTCTGAAGGGGATTGGATCATCTCTCTCTCACTCCACATTCTCTTTCTTTTTCTGGAACATCATTCCTTAGAGGTCACCCTTCCGGGTTGGTTCTCTAAGTTCCTTCTCTCTTCTGTGGTTTGGGCCTCTGTATTTCATCTCTTCCTGGACCATTCCCTTGAAATTTTTTCCATCCTTCTTTTTACATTTTTAAAAATTTTTACTCAGGGGCCCTGACACACACAGACAAAGACAGAGCCACACTTTTGATGTAGAAGCTGAATTCTTGCCAGTCGATTTGGGAACGAAAGGGGGAGAAAAAACAGAAATGAAATGCTTTGTTGTACAATATGCACTCTGTCAAAGCTATTGGATGATACGAAAGAAAACTAGATGAACAGAAGGACTTTTCAGATGTGGCTTCTAATCTGCTACAACAAATCAGGTGGTTCCAGAGACTCGAACAAATGCCCTTCCTTGAGGCAAGGACATTACTTGCAAAGCTCTAACAAAGGTCTCTTTTAGAGGTTCAGAGAGAGCCATAGGAACACTGGGAGCTGGATGCCGCGGACTCACATTTGGGTGGCCACCAGTGAGTGGGTGACCTTGGCACAGCGCTTCACCTCTCTGAGTCTCCAGCGACAGGCCACGAGACTTCCACACCTGTCAGTCTGCCTGTTTAATTCCTTTTTATCAAGAGTTAAATTTGTCCCAGATGCAAATCAGTCTCTCTCCCCTACCACCCTAAGAGCTGAATGTTAATATTTTCTAGTCTCCCTATAGAAAACCTTTCCTTCCACTTAAAAAAAAAAAAACAAAACTATTATTCTATTACACTTAAAAAAAAATCTTTCTCTGAGAGAAGTGCATTGAATTCTCTCAAACCTCAAGTTCACCTGGTTTTGCATCCACACTAGACGGGATCTGATTGTAGTGTGTAGTTACTTACCATCGTCATGCTAAGTTGAATGGCCAATGTTCTTCCTGCTCTTTCTTATTTCATATTCCTGTTTGAGTTTAGTTTCCTCTGAGAAATGGTTATTATTTTTTTTAAATGAATCTGATTTCTAATATCTTTTTTTTTTAGTTATACTATATGTATTGTTTTGTATCCTACTTTTAAAAATAGACTTTTACTTATTTATTTCATTTTATTTTTTTTTAGTGCCTACAGATCTTGGCCTTCCTAGTTGGTCTCCCATCCAAGTACTAACCAGGTCCGACCCTGCTTAGCTTCTGAGATCAGAAGAGACTGACCAGGCACATTCAGGGTGGCATGGCCACAGACTGGATTTCTAATACCTTTAAGTAGATTTGCATTTTATTCACCTTACCAAGATTCCCACGTTTGAAATTTCTGCCATTCCTAATTTTTCTTTCCAACTTCTGCCAGTTTCCTGGTGAGAACGTTCCTTAGGATGCTCAGCAGAAGCAAACAGATTCCCTGCTAAACATCGCCTAATGGCTGAATCTCTTGACACTGGAAAACAGGGAACAGCTAATGTTAGGCTAGGGATCGAACGGCCTGAGAAATGGCTTTAGAATGAGTCGAAAAGCTCAAGTGGCTGTAACGAGGCAGTGTTCGTGACGAGTTTAAAAGCTGATCCCTAAGATGCAGGGTAGCTTTAGATCACCAGCATCTCTGGAGCGAGGAACACTTGCATTTGGCTGCTGGCGCCGTGTGCTGTGCAGGCAAGGGGCTCGGGCAAAGCTGCTGTTTCTCATCTGTCATTCTTCTTGTCATTTCCGGCATGAGTGATCCAGGGAAGCAGGTGACAAGGCCACACAGCTGAAACCTGAGAAGGCCGACACCCCTGTTTGAGAGTGGTTTCATAGGGAGAGATGTCCCCCAGCAATCGCCTTTTCTTTTCGAAGTAGCGTTTCCTAGTCTATTTAGAATTAAAGAAAGAATAAAGAATTATCTAGTCTACGGCCATGTTCACCCTGAACACGCCCGATCTCGTCTGATCTTGGAAGCTAAGCAGGGTCGGGCCTGGTGAGGACTTGGATGGGAGACCATCTAGGAAGGCCAGGTGCTGTAGACATAAAAAGATAAAAATAGAAAAGAATTATATCCAGGCCTGGGGTTCTCGAAACAAAGTCACCGGTGCAGCAGCAGCATCCCCTAGGGCCCTGTTTAAGATGCTGATTCTCAGGCCCCACCCCAGACTCAGAAACTCTGGGGCCCTGGAATCTGGATTGAAGAAACCAGAGTCACCTGCGGGCAGGCGGTTTTAGCACGGGCTCAAGTTTGAGAACCAGCGTTCTAGGCAAAATCTTTTCATTCTCTTCTTGTCTTCCTGCCAAGGTCCCCTGTCTGTGTCCTTTGGTCTTTCCTTCTGTAGGTCCTTCCCCTATGCCTCTGCCAGTGCCTAGAGGTGTGACGTGCAGGGGTCTGGGCTGGATGGGCAGGTGAGGGCCGCAGTTTAGCAGGCCCTGCTCACCGGGGCAAGTACAGTAAGTCCATGTCCACACACAGGGTGCGCCTTGTCCTAACCGCTCAGGACCTAGGGTCTCCTTTATAATTTCACCGCCGAGAAGTCCTACCAGCGATGAAGAAGCAAAAAATCCACCAGCACGTGATCAGGAACCATTAGGCTGGGGCTCACCTGTTACATGCATTTACCTGACAGGTGCCTAATGCATATCCGTAACACGAGCTGCCCGCGTGGAGATAAAACAGGTGGGCGGCACAAGATGCTTAGAACCTACCTGGGTAGGAGAAAGAGACTTGAGGACACAGTGAGAGAAAGATAAATGTGACATATAGACAAGTTTCAGAATAAGGGGAAAGACCACAAGGAGATAAGGAGGATGAACTCCAATCCCTGTGGTCTGGGGACGTTAGAAATGGCCTTTCAGGGCCAACGAGGACAGCTTGTCGACCACAATCATATCAGCAACAAGCACCTTTTGTCGTTTTTTCAATTTATTTTGAGATAAAATTCACGTAAAATACTATTCTAATCATTTAATATTCATTTTCGTAGACTTACGCAGTTGTGCAACCATTGCCACTAACTTCAGAACATTGTCAACATCACAAAAAGGAACCCTGTACGTATTAGGGGTCACCCTCCACTTCCCAGCCTCTGGCAATCGCTCATCAACTTTCTGTTTCCACGGATTTTGTCTGTTCTGGACATTTCCTATAAATGGAATCGTACAACATGTGGCCGTTAGGGTCTGGTTTCTGTCACTTACAGTCAAATCTTTTGAGACTGCTTCATGGGTATGGGGTTTCCACTGGGGTGATGAATATATTCTGGAACTAGAGAGAGATGATGGTTGCGTAACTTTGTGAATGTATTAAATGTCACACTTGAAAATGGTTAATTTCACGCTCTGTGAATTTTCACTTTAAAAAAGAAGTGAAAAAAAAAGTAGGTACCTTTTGGCTCAGTGTACCTTTTGGTACCTTTTGGCTCCACTGCTGTGGGTACGTGTGAACAAACAGGGAACGATGGATAACCCAGGATACACCGCAGCGAGGTTGGACTGATCGGACCATCAGAAACGACCTAGATGCCCATCGGCAGGGTCCCAGTGAATAAAGGTGGTACAAGCACAAAACAGAGGAGGCATCAAATAAAACAAAGAGGGTCTCCAAGTGAAAGGGTTAAGTAAAAAATGCAAAGCTCAGAGCAGTTTGTACTAGGCCACCCTTTGTGTAAGGAAAAGGAAATGAATAAGAGATCTCTTATAGGTTGACTGTCCTATGGGGAGACCAGCTGGGTCAGAGGAGTGGGAGGGAGCATTTCTGTTGTGTCATTTTTATTATTTTAGAATCTTGAGTCATGTAAATGTATTACCTATTTAAAAACAGATAACACTGTATAACATGTTGTTCGAAGAGGGAAAAATAACCTTCTAAACCCAAACCAATTTGAGCAGAAAGGTGTGAGAGGAGGGGAAGGAGGGAAGATGGGGTGGGCGAAGGGTTAGGGACGGAAGGTTTTAGGTAGAGGGAGAAATCCAGATTTACAGGGGACAAATCTGGATTTATCTTGTGACAGGCACTATTGGAGAGTTGATCTCTGTGGGGCTGGAAGGAGGAGGCTGGGACCAGCAAGAGGTGAGGGGCATGCAGAAAACCGAGGGGTCTGCAGGGGAAATGGGGAGAAGGGCAGTGTCAGGTGGGGTGCACCTGGGCAGGTGATTTTGCCCTTGGCTGAGATGGGATCTCAGGAAGGGAGGTCTGGGTGAAAGATGGAGAGGCTAGCTTTGGAAGTGTTAGCAGGGAGGCCTGTGCTGGGCTTAGGAAGGGGAAGCGTCCATCTAGGGGAGGAGAGATAAATCGTGTCCCAGAGGGAGGACAAGAGAGAAGGCTGGGAAATCGAAAATAGAAATTGAAACTGAAAAACTTCCTGTTTCAAGCTTTTTCTTGAATGGCTTCTTAATTTTAGCAGCTAATAGTGAGCGTCCAAGCAGTGTGGGGAGAAGAGGATTCGTGTGCAGAGCTCTGTAAGTGTTGACGGGGTTTTTGGAGAGTGATGTAATCAATCCACATACACATTGTAGATGCCTTTCAACCTGCCGATTCCTACAGAAACAGTCACACGTGTCCTCAAAGACATGCACACAGATATTTTCCGAAGTATTGTTTGTAATAGCAAAAATGAGAAACAGGAATAGGGATGTGGTTTCAAGTCGAGAGTATATCCATACTATGAAATATTAGGCAGCCGTTAAAAAGCATAGGGTAGCTCAATAGGTGCTCATATTAAAGATAACTATAATTCATTAAGTGGAAAAAGCAAATTATAGAAGACTGCGATATTTAATTATGGAAAAAATCTGTCAAATTTATACGCAGAAATTCTGAAAAGATGCCACCCAGCTGTTGCTGGTGGTCAGCTCTGGGGAGGATGCGGCATGAGAAGGGCTTTGAAAGAATTATTTCGAATTTTACTTTATCTACTTCTGCACTTTTTTTTTTTTACAATAGACACAGTTTACTTAATTTCAGAAATTAATAGGAAAAAACAGGAATACCTGATCTTAAGGAGTAGTTGTGAGGGCGAAATAAACAAATAAATGACAAAGAACTTCATAAAATGCTGTGCCGATATAGAGGTGGTTATTTTTATTGAATTTTTACTTCCTCGAGGGCTAAGCCACTGTCTGCTCCGTCATCATATCTGCACGTAGTTCATTCATATGTTAATTTCTTCGGCTTTACGGTGGAATCCAAGTTTCAGGAAGGGAGGGATCTCGTTCACACCGCTCTAGTATATAGAGCCTGTGCCCGCAACAGTGCCTGGCGTTCAGTAAATGTTTGTTGAATTAAAAAAAGAACTTACAAATGGGCTGTTAGGTACCAGACTAGTTAGTAAGATGCTCAATTGGAGGATGAGACTTCAAAAAGCAGGTATCAGTTGATAATTATTTAGTGCGTGCCAGCCCAGTTCAAGTTCAAGGCTGTCATCCGTCAAGGCATTAGGCCCCAAATCGGTAAATTCGCAGGAGGGATTGGAATACCGCGATGCTGGCAAACGTCGCGTACACTCAGAGGCGGGGAATTGCTTATTGAGAGTCGCGAGGGACGTTGCTTAGCAACGAGACCGCGGAGGCGGGCCCCACTGCGCACGCGTACAGGTACGGCCGGCGGTCTCAGGCCGCCCGTTTTGCGCACGCGCGGGAGGCGGCCTCGGAGCGCTCAGGGCCTGACGGTTGCTAGGGTGACAAGGATACAACATGGCGGCCGGCTCCTAACGCTCTCCGTCGAGGGACCGCCGCAGAGGTCCTAGTTCGGGACCCCGCTTCGCAGGCGTGGAAGCCACGGGCACCCCTTTCGGCCCCTTTTTCTCCGTCCGGTCCTGGGAAGGGGTTGTCGCCGGCTTCCGCATCCAGGATGAAGAGTGAGCGGGGCCGGGGAGGCGCGGCGACGCGAGGGCGACGGCGGGAGCGGGAGGGCCGGGGGTGGCCGGGGGTGGCCGGGGGTGGCCGCAGGGGTCGCAGGGCTTTGGGGGCCCGGCCTCGTCGCCCTGCCGCGGGAGCTCGGGACCCCGAACCCCCCCGGGGCCGTCAGAAGCCGGCGCCCCCGCGCAGCTCGAGGGGTTCGGGGCCGGCCCGACGGCGTCGCCCGCGTCGCGCCGAGGCCGGCGGTCCTGCGGGGAGCGGAGTGCGGACGCGACACGTGTGTGACGCCGAGGTGCGGGGGGACCTGCGCGGCTTCCTGACCACTCCGGGGCGATGCGGGCGCTGCGGCGTGGCCGCCGGCCCCGTGAGGCCGTCGGGCGGGTGGACACAGGGCATCGGTCGTGTTCTTCTCGGAACTATTTTACAGGCATTTTGAAACCACTGTTTAGTGACATGAAGAATGTTCCTGGAAGGTGGGAAGTGGGGGTGGTCAGCCCAGGAAATATAACGGCTAAAATACCTTCCCCTTTGTACCGGGGACAGCATCACCTGGTGGAACCGGTGGACTTTTTTATTTTTTTTTATTTTTTAACGTTACTGTAGAGATATAATTGACATTTATGGTGGTAAGCCAGAGAGGCAAAAAAAAATTCCGACTTCCTTTGCTGCGGAATGATTGACTTATTTTAAGTGGAATTATAATGTTAAATTTGCATCACATCCTAAATGTCAATTGAGAATTGTATAGAACATAAATTGTGGGACAGAGATATTTAAAATAATCAGTGCATCTCCTTCGCCCTTTTTTTGGCTGTTGTTTACATGTTTGTCTTTTCCGTTAATGCACCCAAAGCTGTGATTGGAAGACAAGGTCTACAAAAAGCTTTACACTTTTGCTTATAGTGTGAACTTATGTATGCATATTTTTTTACTAAATTTCTTTTTTGCTTCCCAACTATTTACTTTGAACATTTTCGAATCTACAGAAGCGTTGCAGGAAGAGTTCCTTGGATATTTATAAACCCTTCATCACATGCCCCATTTTGCTTTCTGCTGTATGCTCGCTCACTTGTGCCCTGGCATTTTCTCTCTCTCTAAGTTATGTGTTTATTATCACTGAACCTTTTGAGAGTGGGTTGTAGAAATCATGACATTTCACCACTAATAATTCAGCAAGTATCTGCTAAGAACAAGGACATTTTTATACGTCACCACAGTAAAAACAACGTGTCGATACATCGCTGTTAACAAGTTCGCAGTCTGTATTTCAGATTTTCTCAGTTATCCCAATGGCGTTGGTCACAGGTGTTTTTATTTTTCCCAGGATCCAGTCAAAAATGACAAGTTGCATTGTGTTGTCAGATTTCCCGGGTCTTCTTTAATCGGGCAGTGTCCTGACTTGGTGTTTTTCTGGACGATGTTCAAGAATGCAGGCCACATGTTTGGTAGAATGCTCCCCAGTTTGGACTTGTCTGATTGTTTCCTCATGATTCGTTTTGGTGTAAATATCTTTGTCAGTGATCCGTCCGAGGTCATCATCAGTGTGTCCCATCTGGAGTGGGATGTCAGTGTGTCTCAGTTTTGGGGAAGTTAGGTTTGATCGTTCGATCATTCTGTGTTCACTTTTGCCTCGTAGACCCTTGGTGCCCCTCTGCTAGAGTCAACCATTTTTCCCAGTTTCCTATGCGTGTATATATGTATCTATGAACATGTATCTATACATTTACATATGTGTGTCTCTCCCTCTTTTTTAAACGCTAACGTTAGCATTTTATAAATATATAGACACATATATATACACTTGCATTTATTACTTATATCTTTTAAACTTCCGGGTTTTTTACATGGTAGGTATGATTTGATAGGTTCTTTCAGATGGCCTTTCTGGTCGTTTTCAATTACTTGGTCTAGTGGTACATCTCTCGTCTCTTTTCTACCTTCAAATCCAGAATGAGATCTGGGGTAACCCTGTTGCCCCCCAGGTGTAAGTCCCGATCATGAATTAAATATTTAACAAACGGTCGACAGTGGAGAGACTGTCCCGGAACAGGAACAGGAAGTCACAGAGACAGAGCCGTGGAAGTAGGATGAGCAGGGAGAATGGAGCACGGAGAAACTGGACTCACAGCTTGAGGTCCGTGATCGGGGCTGGGAATACTGGATTGTGCTGGTCGATATTTTAGGGTTTTCTAGGTGTCTCTTATTGGTTTTCTAGGCAATGCCCAGGTGTCTAGGGACATAGGGAGCATTGTGTGGATTTTGCCTGCCGCCTCCTTTTCGTTGTGCATCCTTGTAAGGAGTGTGACACAGAGAAGTTGTTAAGATGGTGGGCTTTGGAGCCAGGCAGGCGTGGCAGCCTCTGGCAGGTGACTGACCTTGCTTTTCTTATGCCGGTTTTCTTCACGGTTTCAGTTATTTATTGCAATGTAACAAGTCACCCCGACTTGGTGGCTTCCAATAAAAACAGTCGTCATTCTCATGTTTCCACGGGTTGCCTGGTCGCAAGCAGGCAGGTCTTACTCAGAGCCTCTTAACGCAGCCGCAGGCAGATTGCAGTTGGAGGTGGAGACACCGCATCAGTGCACTCACTCGTGTGTCTGGTTGTCCACTGGGACCTCCGCCCGGGCTGCCGGCCAGAGCACAGGGGTGTCTCGCAGCGTGGCAGTCAGGTTCTGAGGGTGAGCGTCCCAAGAGGTCAAGAAGGAAGCAGCAATACTGGTCTGACCTTGTCTCAGAAATGGCAGAGAGCCACTGCCGCATCTCCCAGATCTAGGGAGAGAGGACACAGATCCCACCTCTTGACGGAGGAGTGGCAAAGACCCAAGGTCAGATGAGCCTCAGGGATGGGACATCTAGAGGCCGCCGTCTTAGGACAATAAAATCTGCCACACTCACTTTAAACAGGAGGAATCATACCTATTTTGTAGGATTGTTTAAAGGAGTAAATGCGATAACCTTCGCAAAGCTCATAGAGTGGCTAGTACTTGGTAAATGGAGAATGAATTATTTGTTATTCCAGAGGATGGAAGGCAGGGGTATAAAGGATGGAAAAATGACAAACATCAGTCAGATCCTTACTTTGAAAAATGTTTACCATTGTCTGATCTAGTGGGAGTATGAATTTTTTTCCTATCTGAACTTTTTAATGGATTATTCAAAACATACCTATAAAAAGAGAAAAAAAAAACCCTACATGCTCAGAAGACAATCATAGTCTGCTATTATGTCACAGAGATAATTTAGAAAATCATCTGCTGTAATTGCAGTGAGGTTTAAGCTTTTTCCCTCATCACTGTCTTTTTATAGAATCAAAGTTGCGAGGTACCTCAGATAATCTCGTTCCATTCTCTTCTTTCTGGTGGGCATACCACCTTCTGTTTTTATAAACAGGTGCAGCAACTGACATGTTTTCTCTAAATTAAAACAAAAGTATGTTGGCTTTGAGAAATTCAAACCGTGGAATGTTTTGAGTAAGGCTCGGGACCTTCCCTCACCTAGCAAAGTCGGTCCTGGTTAATATTAGGTGGACTTTTATAAATTTTCTGTGCATGTTTTCTGTGTATACGTACATATACATACACATATATGTACATATGTACTTATATACATACATTTATCCTTTAAACAGATGCCCCAAACTAAATGGGGTTATATTAAGTATATTCTATTGCAACTTGCTAGATGATGCTTTGATGAAGATGTTTGAACAAAGATTTTTGAGTAATTCTTCATGTGGCATCCCATTCCTTACTGGGTTACAGGGTGCGATTTAAATTTTAAAATGCTAAGAGTTTACAAATAGTTTAATATCCGTTCATGTTGTTTGGTAATTCAGGTCATCATTTTCCTCAGTATACCATGAAATTCATCAAGTTCAGATCTCTTCATTGAGGTTTTTGACCTTGTTTCAGTCATGTGATTTGAATAGATCTCGTGAAGAAAGTGGAAATTGGAAGCTGAGTCCTCGTCCTTTCAAGTTTGGCTGAGACTTGTTCTCTGTGTACCGTCATTGACCTCCCCCAATTCTTGTCACCCCTCAGCGAGGCTTCGCAGCTCCAAGGCCTGTCACCTGCCTTGATTAGGATCTTCAGAAGCAGTGCTCGAATACGAATGTTTGCACTTGAGCTTGACAGGTTTCTCAGAAAGCGAATTTGACCTCCACTCTCACGGTTAAGTAAGGATTAAATCCCACTTACACTAGCCTTCGATTAATAAAAGTGAACAGCATCTTAATATGAATGGCCTCATTTATTTTCTTTTTTCCACCCTTTTCATACAGCTGTAGTTAAGTCCTCTTTGTCTTGCGTCTGGGTGGGTAGTTTGTTTGTGTTTTCTTGGTGACTACTGTTTTTATCCTATCAGTGTGGGGCTATCAGCTCTGTCCCCTGCACAGCTTTGTGGGGACCTTCGTGTTTCTTGTCTCACTTTTAAAGGCCTGTGAAAATATGCCGGGTCCTGTTGGAGAGAATAGAAAGATGCTCTTCCTAGGTGTTCCTCCATGGGGGTGCTTCTCTTTTCCCTCTCCTGCCCTTCATCCTTGTGTTATACCCAGACCTTCTGTCCCCTGACGGAGCCCCGGGGGACACGGGGAGCCTGTATCCACCACAGCCATCTCCAGGGATGCAGGCTGCACGTACAGCTGGCTGGCCGTGACGGTCTGGAGACAGCCTGGAATGTTGGCACACACTCAAGAATGTATATTGATACATTAAAGTGCACAGTTGACTTTTGTCCAAGCAAGTCTGCCCGACTTAATTTCCCTGTGCCGAAACACAAATCGGAATTTGCTATGTAAAGTCCCCCCTTCTTCTCTTCTCAAATCTGGATTCCTCAGCCCACAGCCGGACTTCCAGTAACGGGCCTTCGTCCTTCTGGTGAGCTGTCGGTCCCCCTTCCAACTGCTGTTACAGTGTTAAGATAGTTCATTTTAAGCTCATGTTTCTGCTGGACGCATTTAGAGTGATACATTCATTGTGAGCATTGAAAACTACAGAAAAGGATAATGAGGAAATGAAGTCACCATCAGCCCCACTCAGATGCGTTGGTACGGAACTGAGGGGGTTCGCAGCTTGGGGCGTTCTATTTAAGAGCAAGAGGTGGCTCTCGCTAGGTAGTCCTGTTTACTGCAGCAAGTAAAGGAGGCAGGGGTTCACATCCACAGCTCTGTCTCCCGATGGGGAGGCCGCCATCGCTTCCATACAGCATCCGGTTAATTACATGTCGATTTCTTCTTTGCAGCTGGCCACACTTACCCAGTTGGGTTCTTGTCAGGCTCATTCTGTCTACAGCTACTTCTGGAAAATTCTGTGCTACATTTTGACATTTAGCAAGACTAGCATTTAGGAAGAACTGCCCAGACCTTGGTACCCTTGTTCTATCTAAGGATGGATACTTAAAAATTTGTAAACATTTGCATCCACTCTTTCTATGCAGGTGTATGTGTTTGTAGGGTCATTACCATCCGTTTTTACCTTAACATTAAATTACGGCTGAATATTTTTCTATCTCATTAAATATTATTTGATAGCATCATATTTAATGGCTACATAATATTTTAGCTTGTGGCTATTTCATAATTATCAGATCACTTCCTTGATATTGGATATTTAAGTTTTTAGTATTCTTGCTATCGTGACGCTGTGATGAACATCTTTGTCTATAAATTTTGTTTCTGTCTCTGTTGGTATTTTTGGGATTAAACCCTGGAAGTGTAATTGCTGAGCCAAAGGACATGGACTCTTATCTAATACCTAGTTCCTACTTAAACAAGTAACGCATGTTTATTGTAGAATATTCACACCGTACAGAAATGATAAAGCCGAAGGTGGGCGTCTGCCGTCCGCTTCCTCCAGGAAGCCCGTCACCGCCTGGGAGGGCGGTGACTGTCTGTCTTCAGGGTTTACTGTGCCTGGCTGTGTTGGTCGTGCCACCTGACGTGGGCACTGCCGCACCACGACCTCGCTCCTGCATTTAACACACGTGTTCGTTGCAAACCTTTGCCAGTTTGATAGAACTGTCTTTTTTTTTTTTTTTTTTAGCCGCTCTTCTAACTTTGTATTCCTTTGAGTACTAGTAGTCTTTTGTGTTGACCATTTTGATCTCTTAAGTGAATTGACTTATATTCTTTTTGGCCTTTTTTTTTCCCTACGGAGAGAGAGATTAGTGTTTTGGTTATTTATTTGTCAGTAGTTTTTATAATTAAATACGTCAGGTGTTGTCATATCTGTTGCAAACGTTTCCTCAGAGTGTAGTTTGCCTTTACCTTTTGTTTGTGAAGTTTCCGACGCAAACACATTAAAACGTGTCGCTAGGGTCACTTCCGGATCTTCCGTCCTTGTGACTTCCGTCATTGACCTTCAGCTGTACAAGGCCATTCCCATTTGATGGGCTGTATGGGAATGTGTGTTCTTCTAGATTTTTACATTCAACTATTTCCCAGCATTTCAGTGTATCGTGGAATAAGGATCTAACTTGCATTTTTAAAATAACGAAATCTCCAGATTTCAGCAGCCTTGTTGAAGTAATGCGCACACAGTAAAATTCACCAATTTCAATTGCGCAGTTTAAAGATTTTTTGCAACTGTGAACAGTGGTATTTCTACCACCACAACCAAGATGTAGAAACCCTACGTCACCCAAAAAGTTCCCCTGGGGCCCTTGGCAGTCCCCTCCCCTACTCCTGGCTACAGGGGTCACTGATGGGCTCTCTCTCTTTTCTAGAATGTTCTAGAATTTCGCATAAATGCAACGTAGTCATGCATGTGTCACTGTCTGTGGTCTTTCGCCTCTGGCCTCTTTCGTGGAGCGTGATGTTTTTGAGGTTCGTGCACGTGGGGGCACGTGTCGGGGGTTCTGTCCTTCTTATTGCTGGGTCGTACTCCGTGGCATGTACGTATCACAGGCCACCTGTTCCGTTAGGGAACGTTCGGGCTCTTTGCATTGGCTCCTGTGAATGACACCGCCGTGCACGTTCACGCACAAGTCTTTTTACCGCCGTTTGTTCCCATCAGAGCTCACGCGGGTGTGAGACGTGCCCTGAGAGCTGCGGGGGAGGGCGTCCTTCGGAGCGGACGCTGTCCCCAGCCTGCTCTGTGCGGGTGCAGGTCAGGACCCGAACGTGCCAAGCCTTTGGGTCCAGCTTTGCTCACCAGGTTTCTCGTCTATTTGCGTCTGGTCGGTTCCACACGCAAGGTTCTTTTCTGGACGTGGTCCTCCATGCCACCTGCTTGTTTTGGGCCTTGCCCTTCCGCTTCTGGGGCTCTGCCCGCAGGGGCTGCCTGGAGGCCCGAAACAACCCATCCCCCCACTCCCCCGCCCCCATCCGGGGCCAGCAGGCTCAGCAGACACGCGGTCACAAAGAGCAGCACGCGGCCACTCATGCGGGCATCTTTCGTTCCCCCGGACCGCGCTCCCCCGCGGTCCAGCCTGCTGTCTGTCGCCTGCCTGTGTGTTTTAGGGTTTGTTTCCAGCAGCCCCCACTTCAAGATACTTATCTCTGTGTCTGTCAGGGGTCGGCCAGGAAAACAAACTACTCCAGGTGTTTCCAGCGGGAGGGGCGTCATCACGGGACTTAGATGTGGACCACGGTGTGTGCTGGGGCGGTGGCGGTGGCTGCAGAGCTGGGGAGAGCCGCTGCTCGCTTTGGAGAGATCGGGACATGTAAGACTGCGGGGAGCTGCCCCTGGCCTCAGGTCGGCTGGGCCTTCTGTGGAACCAGGGAGGGTGACTTTCAGGAGAACGCCTCGGGGCCGCTGGTACCCGAGCCTCGCAGTCCCAGCCGGCCTCCTGCCTTCTGCTTCTCAAGTCCCGGGGGGTCACTGAGCCGCTCCTCCCGGCCAGGATCCGGGTCTCGGGTCCCGGGTCCCAGCTATGGAGCGGGCAGTGTAGACTGGAAGGAGCGGGTGCTTGTCGCCGAAACACAAAGCGAGGAGGACGCTGACCCTCAGCAAGAGGAGAAACGAGCCTCGCTCTGTGTATATGTGGATCACCCTCCCGACAACGAAACTCGCTGTCTGGAAACCTGTGCACGATATACGCGAAAATAAAACGTGCTCTTTATAACCGTCTTTATTTGTAGGCTACAAAGCAATTGGCAAAATAGGAGAGGGCACGTTTTCTGAAGTGATGAAGATGCAGAGCCTGAGAGATGGAAACTACTATGCGTGCAAGCAGATGAAGCAGCACTTCGAAAGGTAGGTGGCCAGCCACGGGGGAGGCCAAATGCAGGCGCGGTCTAAATCAGCAAGGGCCACCTACTTACTGTCAGTGCGAAGAAGGCATTCGTGTCACGATCTGCAGGATGCAATCCGATTTCTTTGGGTAGTGAGGATGATGCGCAAATTTGATGTTAGTCATTCTGGATTTTATTTTTGCCCCAGTTTACTGTATTATCAATGATTATAAAACCTTAAATTATCAATGATTATAAAGCCTTACATGGTAAAAGTACGCCTCACTTGAAGCAGTCTGTGTTGGACTTTTACAAATGAAACTTTATTCTAAATATAATTAGAGGTTCTTGTGGTTCAATTAATTGTGACTCAGTTCACATAGTGAAGAATAAGTTCCAAATAAGGTTGGAGAAATTTCTTCCCCGGGAGTGATCCGTGGCCAGCTGTGGGGAGGGGGCGTCTCTAGAGTAGCCCCTGAGGACTGCTGGGCTTCCCCCTAGAGCAGCCTCTTAGAGTCCTGGAGTGTGCAGCTTACGTGCTCACGTCAGCATCGTCAGCATCGCACTCAGAACGCCCGAGTCGAGGCTGGCGTCCCTGCCACTGTTAAGCTTTTCCATAAAGACGTTCGGAGCTAAGCGTTTCTTTTTTAATTTCAAAGGGATTGAAACCTCTAAATAGCTCAAGCACGTTTTTTTAAAGCCCACTGACTCCCCACATAGATGGAGGGCTTTGGGGAGTGTTTGGGGGTATTCAGCTTGACTTCAAGCTCTCAGTATGAAAAATCGTTTCTCAGATCAGGGAGTATAGGACAGTTAATGGTGCCAAAGAGTCTGGAGGACAGTCACGTCCCCTCGTGCCGTTCCCACAGGACAGTGGTCACCAGCCCTGTTCTGCACTTTGAGGACAGGTGCTTACAGAAGTGAAGTCATTTGAACAACTGTCACTCTGGGTCACTAGGTGGGCGGAGCCACATTTGAATCCAGATTCCCCGTCCTCACTGCACGAGGTGTGTGGTCATCTTAGCTGCCACCGCCCGAACTCTTCTGCTTTTGTCCGTTCCGTCTGTTCTGCTTTTGTTCATCTCCCCCCGCTGCATCTTCACCTTGAGACTCCTCGCAGTGGAGAATGGGGTGCCGTGCGTCCTGCTTTTCCTGGACCCGAAGAGCAGGCCTCCGCAGACGGCCCCGGAGAGCCCCAGAAAGGACGGTCAGCAGCGGGCGCGAGGCGTCTGCAGGAGTCCCTGTCACGTCCCACCGTCAGGTCCCACCGTCACGTCCGGGGGTGGGGGACATACTCAGACAGTAGGACTCGCCGTCTGTTCCTCTGGTGACGAGACCAGTATGCCAGGTGGACCGGACCCAGAGCCCGCAGGCTGCAAGCACTCGCGAGGTCGTCGTCGTGTCGGAATGACGCCCAGACACGGCTGCTCTGTGCAGCCAGCGTCGGGGAGAGGCCCTGCCTGGTCTCAGGTGCGCCCTCAGGAAGGCCGGGATGTCTGTTACGCGTTCGTCCACCGAGGAAGATCAGGGTGCGTCAGGGGCGGGGACCCTCGGTGGACGTGCAGGAGGACCTCCGGGTAACCTCAGGCCCTCGGGAGACTGTCATTACGTGAGGGGCGTGTCTTCCCAGTGGTGACACGCCCCGACACGGGGGATGCGGGGGTGCCACCCTCGTGCACCCCAGCCCGGTGCTTTCCTGACGACAGGCTTGAGGACCACACGGGGCAGCGCGGCCTCACCGCTGTGCGCGGGGGTCTCACGGTCACAGAGCACGCACTTCGCCTTCACCGTGAGAGGGGCTGGTGAGAGACTTGCTTCTAAAGAAGAGAAAACAACAAGGGGAAGTAGAAACCTCACAGCGAGGAACCTGGAAGATGCCGCCCTAACCGAACGATGAAACGGCCTCCGGCCAAGCCACCTGAACGTGCCCGAGCCCGCCCGATTGCAGAAGCTGAGCAGGGTCCGGCCTGGTCAGTGCGTGGATGGGAGACCGCCGAGGAAGACCAGGGGCTGCAGGCGTTTAAAAAAAAAAAGAAAGGAAAAAAGAAAAGAAATGCCAGAGAGAGTGCTGCTGCCGGGTGCTGGCTGACAGGACGCGATGGGACGGTGTCCCCTCGTCGTGTCCCCTCGTGGTCCTCCCCGCACAGACCCGCAGCCTGAGAGCACACGAGACGAGCCCGCAGGGAGGGGTGCTCTACACAGTATCCGCCCAGGGCTCCTCAGAGCTGTCCGGGGCATGGAAAACGGAGGATAGCCGTGTGACTGTCTCCCGTGGAGGTGGCCAAGGGGACAACCTAACTGCGGTGTTCCGTCCTTGATCCCGGAAGAGAAAAAGACCTTAGCGGAGAATGGGAGGCCGTCATCGTGTCTGGTTAACAGAGGGTGTGCCGCGTTAGCTTTCCACGCTGATCGGGGCTACGCACGAGGCTGACACGAGGGGAAGCTGGGCGAGGGGACCTCAGTGCCATCCCAAAACGATTCGAGAACACACGGTAAAGCAAGTCAAAACAAGCAAAAGCAACCCGAGAAGGTCGGGAACCACTGGCGTTGCTCATGAGCTCCTTCCATGGCTCAAGGTATTGCTAATATTAATGAACTATAGGGAGAAATTACGTTATGATTTTTTCTAGAGAGATCGCTGCTTTGGTGTCACTTCTGGGAGTGAGATCGCTGACAACTCACCGCATGTTCCCGAGTCACTGGGATGTGATCCACAAGTTTAATGCTGTTCTTTGGTTCTGGTTCTGTTTTTTAACCATGAAAATGTAGTTTCTGGCCTTTAGAGTTTGGGGTGTCTGCCATTGTTAGTAAACAGTTTACTCTGTTCACCTGAAGAATGCTTGTAGGTTCCTGCCCCGCTCCTCGTTGTCCGGGCGAGTGCTCGGGGTCCCCCTGCACAGGGCGGGCGGTGTGGGGGACTCGGAGTGGGGGCGACAGAGTCACGCTTGGGTCCGTGGCCAGGTGTGGGTGCTTGGCGCCTCCGACACCCATCCCCTCCAGTCCGACGCCCACCCTCTCCTTCCGCTTTCACAGAAAGGGAGATCTATAGCTTTCTATCATCTCTGCTCGGTCCCTCTCCAGAATGTCCTGCCACCTGGTCGCACAGAGCGCACAGTTCACGAGAGCCCTTTGCTCCCGTGACCGTGTTCTGTGTCTCTGTAGAAATGCTGTGCAGAAGTGTTTTGAAAAGCATCCCCGGGGTTCTCGCTGTCGCAGGCTCTGCCCTCGTGGCCCGCAGCGGTGAGGTCGGCGCACAGGTGCGCGTCCTGTCAGCACGGGCCGGCCGCTCAGACCCCGTGGATCAGCACCTCCACTTCCTGTCACGTGACCTCGGGTGGTTCCGGACCCCCTCCGTGCCTCAGTTTCTTCATACGTACAATGGGGAGAGCCGTGGTGTCCGGTGAGCCTCGTAGGCGCGTGGCGACGGTGGAACGAGGCGGATGACGCGCTTAGCAAAGCGCTGGCGCCCGGCAGTGTCAGCTCGTCGGTGACAGACAGTGCCAGGTAGCAGCGTTCGAAGACAGTTTTGAAAATGGGAGCGAGTAGCAGTGATAATAAGTGTGGTTACGGCGACTGCTCGCTAGCAGCTGCCGCCGTGCCGGCCCCTGGTGAGAGGTGCCCCCTTTCCGCGTAGGGGACCGCGCTCTAGAGAGAGCCGTTCCCTAGCGGCCCAGTGTCGCCCAGCCGGCAGGGGGGAGAGCCCCGTGTGTGGGCCCGCTGCTCACCGGCGATTCCCGTCCCTCCTGTGGCACCTGCAAGAGTATGTATTCTTCAGTGTTCGATGTGACTCACCAGTGAGATCATCTGGGTCTAGAAGTCTTCGTGGGGAGGGTCCCCCGTCCCGAGATGTCCTCACATCGTTCGTGGGGGCGAGAAGCTGGAAACGAGGGAGCAGGGGAGTGGGCGGTTACACGGTCCGTCCGTAGCACGGAACATCAGAGAATCTAGTAAAACTACGCCAAATGATTGGGACTTTCGTAAGATTTTTAAAAAGCTTCATTGACATATAATTTACATATCATCACACATCATCAGGTCCACCCACTGTGAGTGAGTTTTAGGAAATGTTTGCAGTTGTGCCGCTGTGGCCATCGTCCCCCGTTTGAACACTCCCGCCGTCACCTGTGAGGGGCTGTCGATGACCAATCCTGCTTCTTTGATAAACACAGGACTATTTTGATTTCCAGTTTTACTTGACATCAGGTTCGATAATTATGTTTATCCGGGAACTGACCATTTAATCTGAATTGTCATATTTGACAATATAGTTGTTCATAATACTTCCTTATTGACTTTTGAATATCAAACTGTAGAGAGAGACTGTTACTGGTTGGTGGTGGTGCTGTTTGAAGAGCCGTTATTAGCGGGGACAAGGAAGGGTGGGTCTGTTTGTGGAAATTTAAAGTGCTTATTTTTCAATGGTATTTACATTGCTTGGTTCGTTTCCATAAACCGATGGAAGGACATTTTAATGTCTGTGTTTGTGTTCGTTAATTGTAAAAGAAACTCCCAAGATATCCTTTCAGGAGCTTGGATGGTAAAAACTGGAATATTTGTCCAAAGCTATAAGAACCCGATTTTTCTAAGATAACGCAGAAACATGATACGCTTAATTCCGATGGCTCATGGGAGAAATAACACCTGATTAACTTGCTTGAAACATTTGTTTTTCAGTTGTGATAATAAAGAATGATGTAATGACCTGGATTTTGAAGTTGACCTGCATTATAAATTAGTTGTTTATTTCTGCCCACACGTAGTATTGAGCAAGTGAACAATCTGCGGGAGATACAAGCACTGAGGCGCCTGAACCCCCACCCCAACATCCTCACGCTGCACGAAGTGGTTTTGTAAGTATATTCGGGGCTTTTAAATTAGATTGATGATGGTGATTAAATCTCTTTTTAAGAAAGAAAACCATGATGGACATTTTAGATCTTTGCTTCGTAGCTCAGAGAGTGATGATTTTATCTTAAGTGACATATTTATTTGGACAGGCGTGCGCCTGATTTCTAAGGTGGAATGCCTTCACCTAGGTGACTTTATGTCACAAAAGCGTACCCAAGTCACATGGCTGTTCTTCTGTGGGGACAGTGGCAGCTCTCGGCACCCGAGGCCTCGAGCGTGAATCGTGACCCACTGGGGAAGCGCTGTTGTCATGCCTCAGGGACTGTGCTCACTTTTCCTTGCCAGTTGCCATGTCTGCAGTCTCATGGGGCCCTTGCTGTAACTGAGATGGTTTTGGGGGCTCATTTCTGTCCCAAACATAGAATGGTTTTCATAAGGGTTACGTACTGATCGGGAAGGCAGGGCCCTGCCGGCCGCTGTGCACCGCACTCGGGGACTCTGAGCCGGGCGGGCGGGGAGTCCGGCCCTGCCTCTCCGCGGGCAGCGCATGCTGGCCCCGAGGACGAGGAGGTGGCAAGTGAGCTGGCCCCGCTGCAGCGCCCAGACCAGCCGGGGACACGGTCTCCAGCAACTGCAGTGCAGTTCATCAGCGTGCTGAACACTCGGAAGGAGCTGCCTGTCATGGCCGTGTGGCCTCGGGGCCTGAGCCGTGCGTCTGGGCCGGGCCCAGAGACCGCAGCCTGTGTGTCACGCTCGGCACCGCCCGCGCCACGGTGCCTCGTGCATGTGACAAAGCGCTTCTGTCCGGACTCGCACAGCGGGGCACCCCAGGCCGGGGCTGGGGCGGTGCACGCTGCCCTGCCTGGCACTCAGAGTCCCTTTAAAGCCGTGAACTCTGGAGAAGCTGGCAGCCCCGCAGAGGCCCCGCCCCGCTGTGCGAGGCCCGGGCTGGCACCGGCTGATGGCACACGCCTTTCCCCCCGTTCCCTGGCTGGTTTGGGGATCCCGCTCACCCCACTGTAACGTGTCCCCGTTACACGGGAGTAAACTGGGTGAATTAAACCTGAAATGGCAGTCCCAGGGCATGAGGTGAAGTCCTCTGTCTGTCCTGCGGAGCCGAGTCCCAGCCTCGGTTCTTCTCTCTCCTGAGAGTTCTTTTTGTATTTTCGAGATACATGTCTTCAAGAAATGAAGGAGGCTCGTAGGATATTTGAGTAACATAGGGTTTTACTGTTACTTTAAATTAATTTTACCTGAAATGTTGATTTAAAATGAAAACTTCTGTTTCAATGATCCTATTTCGGTCTCTGTCTGATGTTGGAAGTGCTTTATTTTTACCAGAAATGTTTAACAAATGAATTAAATATTTGATTATATTTTTTGATTAAGACACGAAAAACCCTGCTTTCTTCTTCAGTGACAGAAAATCTGGTTCTCTTGCGTTAATATGTGAACTTATGGACATGAATATTTATGAGCTAATACGAGGTACGTGGAATAATTTGAAAGCTAATCTAAGATCTTTTAAAGCTTGCAGTTAACGCATACTTTGTGTTAGTTCTCAAAATCATCACTCTTTAGCCCATATAAATGTGCAGTGCCAGAGGG
Source organism: Macroglossus sobrinus (assembly GCA_004027375.1). Taxonomy (NCBI): domain Eukaryota; kingdom Metazoa; phylum Chordata; class Mammalia; order Chiroptera; family Pteropodidae; genus Macroglossus; species Macroglossus sobrinus. The sequence continues at coordinate 96,810 of PVKZ01001816.1, read as the reverse complement.
ACGTTCTGTTGTGTCGTCCACTCAGGACGCAGCCGAGCATAAGTAAAGCCACCAGGCCATCGCACTGGCCAGTGACGTGGATGAGGGCGCTGCAGGGGACAGCAGGGCCTGCTTGGGCCTCTTCCCCTGCGGGTCTGTGTGGGCGGAGGGAGGCTGTGCAGCCAGGCCTGTCCCTCGCCAGGGCCACGGTTCCCCGCACTCTGCTGCCCATCTGTCTTTTGTGTCTTGAAGTAAGGCGGGGCTTCCCCCCAAGTAATTCCTGGGAGAGAGGGAACCCACCGCCTTCCATTTGGACACTGACCAAGTGCCCTGTGTGGGAGGCTGCTCACTCAGGCACTCTCTTCTGAACAATGGGCTCTGTTTGGGAAAGCCTGGTGGCCTGGGCCAGCCTCCGTCCGTCAGGGCTGAGGCGGCTTCCTGAGGTCACTCGCTGGAGGGGAACAGAGTAGAGGAGGCAGAGGGCTGGCCCCGCACTCCGCACCTGTCCCCGGCGCTGTGACCCCGCAGTCGTGTCAGTTGTCAGCACAAATGAGCCTTGAAAATGTCACCGAGGAAGCCGTGCGGGAAGTGTCATGTTTTACGGGTCACATGATGCCTGTCGGACAAATGAAAAAAAAAAAAATCTACCTCCTCAACCCCATGGGAGTGACTGCTCATGGCCTGGCATCGAATTTTAGTGACAGCATCAGAGATGGTTTCAAAACTGCTGCCTCCTCTGGAGCGGTCCAGGGCACCCCAGAGATGGCGTGCTCGTCTCGTGACAGAGCAGGGGCACGTGAAGAGGGAATGTGGGGAAGGCGCGGGTCAGACGTGCTCTACGTGTGACTTGAAAAGTGCATCTTAGTACATCCCTGATGAAAGAAATGGAATAGATAGGAACATTTTTCTACATCCGTGAAAGTTGGTGGAGAACTTTCGATCCAAAAGCTTTTGGATCTTTTTTGGAAAACAGGAGATCGCCTTACCCCTGGGCACGTGGGGCGTTTCTTGTAAGTTACAGACCTTGTGTGTTTTGTTGGTTCATAGGGAGGCCCCTCGCTCAGGTTTAGTATTGTTCTCCGTGCATTTCTGACAAACTTACCTGGTTTCTTGGTCTAAAACCTGTTAAAAATAGAGCTCTTAGAAGGAGCTTCTAGAACTTGGCGCAGTAGCAGTAGCAGAAAGTGACAGGTGACAGTCCCATGGTGGGGAGGACTGAAAGTATAAACTTGAACGTGTCCAAGAGACTGAAGACAACGACAGCACACACGAGAGCGGTCTGGGTCCCCGGCCACGAGTCTCCCAACTCCCCAGGGTGGGCGAGGGAGAGCCCGGCCTCGCCGCCTTTGCGCGCACTGGCGGGCAAAGCAGGGAGGAGGGCCAAGCGATTTTAAAAGAGCCCCGTTTAACATGATTACCGCAGAGAAGCATTCAAGTTCAAGGAGTACACTTGGCCTGGGAGTCCCAGCGGTTGGTGAGGCGCCCGCCCCGGTGAGAGGTGCTGCGTGCAATGCATCTCCTAGCGCACTGTCTGACGGAGCCTCTTCCCTGCGGTCCTCCGTGTGTGAACGTGTGACAGTAGCAGGCCAGGGCAGCCAACCCGACCAAGGGACAACACTCAGCTCTGCCAGCTCATTCATAATGGTCTCATCACCAGCCAGCCAAGATTTTACTTTTTAATGAAACTACATGATCACTTTCTTTGTTTAGCAACAGTTCTGTCGGCGTGAGATTTATGTTAGAATGCCAAGCGTTGCTTCCTAGAGCGGGAATTTCAAATCTCAAGCCGGGGGATAGTTTCAGCGAGTTGCTTAGACCTTTGAGAAAGATTTGTTTAGAAACATCTCATGTTCAGCAGTGGGGACATCGCACCCACTTCCTTCAGTATGTCTCCGGAGAGGGACGGTGGACAGCAGACGGCGACATTATAGATGAGCGCTGGATGTCGCCCAGGCCCAGGCGCCGTGCTCCGTGCACCGGATCTGGGGGGCTGCCAGGGGGAGGGGCAGCCAGCTCCGGGGCGTGAGAGTGTGGGGGACGCCGACAGCCGCTGTCACATCCTGAGTATTGGGGCATGATTCCTGAGTTCATAGAGTTGTCATGGGGGAGGGTCTGCCTTAGACGTGATGGAATACAGCGACAGTGGTCACTGCCAGCCGTCTGTGACGCCAGCTGCAGGCCGGGCCCTGTCCTTAGTTAGCGCCGTATGGGAATTCACTCATTTCACCCCGTCAGCGGCCCTGTCGGGCGGATGTTGTCATCATCCCCGTTTAAAAGACGAGGAGTGGGGGCAGCGAGAGGTCAGTGGCTCTCCCGAGGCCCCGTGCCTGGAGGGGGAGCTGGGGCTCGGACGCAGCCCGGCCCCCGCGTGCTCGTTCTCACCCGCCTCACGCGCCGCGTCTCGACAGCCCCGTTTGGCTGGCAGCACGGTCATCACCCCCGTTTACAGATGGGGACACTGAGAGTTGAAGGACTCAGTAACATCCCCGAAGTGAAGCTGTGAGCGCGTGGCAGAGCCAGAGCGGAAGCCCGCGTGTGGCCCTGGGACCCCGTGGTGGCCGGCCGGCGTCCCCCCTCTTCCCGCCGAGCTCAGCGCCGCCGATGAGCAGACACGGGGCGATGAGCTGCTCTCGCTGATGGCACCGCCCTGCTGAGAACCAGGTCCGCCGCATAAGCCTGGTCTCCTGGGGTGAGAAGGCGTGTCTCCTGGACGGTCCGAACATCGGAACAGTGACCGCTGGGCGTGGGTCAGGGCCGTGAGTGGCCCCGCGGCGCGCGGTGAGTCGTCGCCGACGTGGCAGCCGTCTCCGCGTCTGGCGCGGGCAGAGGGGACGTGTGGAAGATGCGCTTTCGACGCAGAGAGAGAACTGTGTGGCCGTGAAGTCACGAGTTGCTCGCGTTAATTCTCCTCTGCCCAGTAGGTGTCGGGGGGGGGGGGCAGAGGCCACCCTGGGCTAGCAGCACAAGCGCTCATGGAAAGCGGTGGAACGGGAGAAACAGGGAGAGGCCGTCTCCTCCACTGTGACCTGCCACGGCTGTTCTCCGTGCCTCAGTGCGGGGACACGGTGGGGAGCAAGACAGACACAGCCCCCACCCACGGGACCTCACACCCTGATGAGGGGAGAGGCGGCGACAACGTGACCAAGAGTCCCGGCCGGGGCTGTTGTGGGAGAATGTGCAGGCTGCGGTGTTAGGGAGGGTGGGGACCGAGTGTTCCCGACAGGGGGACAGCGAGCGCGACAGCCCTGTGCCCTCTGTGAGGTGAGGCTGCAGCGGGGGAGCAGGAGGGCGTGCGCGGCTGGCAGGGCCCGGAGCGGTCTTCTCTGTTCGACCGGCCGCCGTTAGTGGGGTTTAAAGCTGGGAACGGTGCCTTTTGATTGCTGTGTAGACCGGTGTGTCTGAGGCGTGTAGGGTGGGAGACCAGGTTCGTTCTCTCTAATCTGTTGTGGACCAAAGCGTTTATAAAATGCAGTGGACGTCACCAGGAGATGGGCCACGTGCCCGGATGTCACAGCAACGGTGAATAGTTTGCAAACAGTCGCTCTGAATTTCTGTCCTCGCCTCTCAGACCAGCGGCCACTGGGGACCGTGCGGGCTGCTGTGTGAGGGGTGAGGAGGCCGCATGCAGACGTGTTGGCCGCCCCTTCAGCATCTGTCCCGCGGTTCACTCGGAGGGGTTCGTCACGTGCTGCAGGGACGGCTGAGAAACGGCCTCCAGGCCTGGCCCCTGGGAAGAGGCTTCCAGAAGCCATCTCATGCGGCGGGCGGCCGAGGCCACAGCAGCCACCAGCTCTGGAGCCACGGCGCTGCTGCCAGGGTCGGAAGCCGCCTCCGCCGTCGCCCACGCCTCCGAGTGGGGGTGCCCCCTCCTCCCCTCGGCCCCCAGGACTCGGGTCTGGGTGCCTTTCCCGAGCGGTCCCGTGCGCAGCACCCAGGCCTGGTCTGGACCCCACGCTGCGGGGCAACTGAAGAAGGCCACTGGGCTCTCAGCGGGCGTGCCACGGGGCCTGGGGTGGGCCTGCGGGGAGCTGTCCGCCCGCCAGTGTCAGTGATGGGGCCGTTTGCCTGGCGCCCTGCACTCCGGGCTCCGGGCGCACCGCAGCGGCCGTCCTGGAATGCAGCGTGGGACGTGTGACCGTCACCATGCCGCGGCGGCCGTCCAGGAACGTGGGCGCGGGGTGTGTGACTGTCACCGCGCCGCGGCGGCTGTCCTCGCCCTCCCCGGCGACAGGCTGGCGCGGAGTGGCGGCGTCTGCCGTCCTCACGCGTCAGTCTCCGCACCTTCAGGGCGCGGGAGGCAGCACCTCCATCCCTGGACCTTCCTTCCAGGCCGACGGCACCGTCCTGGGTGCTGACGCTGGTGCGTCCGGGAAGCCCCGTCTGGAGTGGCCGTCCACGCAGCACGGTCCCCACTCCGTGGAGCTACACGGGGCCAGAGCGCGGGGTGCCGGGCGTGTCAGCCACGGTGGGGCCCGGCTGGGCTCTTTGAGCACCGTCCCGTCTATAAACAGGGGCGTCAGAGTGTCCGACGCTGAGGGCTGCTGTGAGGGTCACACAGAAACGTGTGTGACATCTGTGGGACGTCCCCAGAGCAGTGCCCGGCTGGCAGCCTGATTCAGTCATCACTGCTGCCCCGTGAACTGTCACTCTGCAGCTGGCGGTGAGCTCAGCTGTGCCGCAGAGGCGAGGGCGCCGGGCCTCACAGAAGCCTGAGACCTCCCCAGGCCGGTCTACGGAGAGCACACCTAGGGGGACCCCAGCCGTGAGGGTCCCCGTGCAGGATGAGACAGGGGCGCTGCCGACGGCTCAGGCCCCCCACTGCGTCCAACTCCCCCTCTGCCGGTCACAGCCTCCGACCTCTCGGAGCAGGGCACCGTACCCCAAAGCTCCCCTTTGGGAAACGTGGGTGGCGAGCGTGTGCAGCACGGTGCCTATGGCAGGGGTGTGTCTGACGGGCCGCTCGGCGGTGCCGTGGTGGACCCTGTGTGCATGTGCAGGCCCGAGCGGCAAAGCCAGGCACAGGCCTGGGGACGGGGGCTCCCGTGGGAGGCGTGTGTGCTGGACACTGTCACAGGGCAGCCTGCAGGACCAGCGTATCCACTCAGCGAGCACTGACGGTGCCACCGCGGTTTATCGTCCGCTTGCTCACGACTGCACGCGACATTCCTTAGACTCTCCTCAATGAGGCTGTTTGGTAAAAATTAACGTGAACCGATGAACTCGGTCAGGACGGCGAAAGCAGACGAGGATGAGGGCGCCTGGCTCCATCAGCAGCTTCGCTTCAGGCGGGGAGCGGGGGCGGGGAGCGCCAGGTCCTCACTCCTCAGGGCCACCAGCAGGTCAGGGGGACCCAGGAGGAAAGGAAGGGGGCCCCCCCGAGGACGGCTCCTGTCCCGGGGACTGAAGGCAGCCGAGACACGAGACACGCAGGACCAAAGCTGTCAGATGGGACGCGGTGGTTCTGCATTGTCAGGTGAGAATGATCATCCTGTAGATTTAAAACAACGCACACCGTGGACATTAAAATTAGGTGGAACGGGACGCCTTCTGGAACCGGGGTGACTGACGCCGGAGTGTAGTCCGAGCTTTGGGTCACCACACGAAGCTACAGGAAGGAGGGTGTGGGTCGCAGGGTGGGGACCGCGCTGGCGCGCTCCGGTGCTCGGCGGGGGCCAGGGGATCCCTGCCCCTGTCAGGAAACGGGGCTGTGAAGTCCAAGCTGTCCCTGGCCTCCTGGGGTTGGAACAAGGTGCTTCTGCTGACCCGTGACCTGCCCCCTTTGGAATGGAGACCGCCACCCAGACAGACGCCTAGGGAACCCCGAGTTTGCGAGCGAGCCTTGACGACTCGGTCGGCAGGTCGAGGAAGGGCGTCCTGGAGGAGGCCACCCCGAGGCCGGAGTTAGGGTTGTCAGCCCGGCCGCTGCCGTGACTCTCACCCCGTGCTGTCCTCGCTGCCATCAGAACGCGTGGTCTGGGCCGCTGTAGACGCAACGGGGCCAGGACGGACAACTTGACGTGGCTTCCTTCGTAGGTACCCGCCACGTCTCCTCTAAAACGACTTCCGGTGGTTCTCCACAGAGGAAGTTGGATTTTCCACACAGCATCGAATAAGAATGGATGCTATTTTTTTATTTTGAAAAAGGGGACCGGTACCATCGATGGATGACCCTATTTGCCTATTTCCTTGATCGCACAGGGAGAAGACACCCGTTATCGGAAAAAAAAATTATGTGCTACATGTACCAGCTATGCAGGTCCCTTGATCACATGCACAGGTACGCTCAGGGACGGGGCCGCCCTCGGTGGACGCGAGGCGCGCGCGCTCGGGAGATCTGCGGTCGGAAGGAACCGGAGTGACTGAGGTCCCATTAACTCCATCTCTCCTTCTCCGTTGAACGCAGAAATGGGATCTTTCACAGAGACGTCAAACCGGAGAATATCTTGATAAAGGTGAGGACTTTTGTGTGAGAAACTGCTCTCAGAATAAAGGTAGAGAGAACACGCAGACTTTTCACTGGGTACTCCTTCAATCCCAGCTAGCGGATCACAGGTTTGCTGTCGTATTTATTTATTTTTTTCTCCCACTTTGGAAAAATTCTTTTGCGTGATGTCGTTAACATAGCCATACGTCTAGGAGAAACTAGTCTTAGGCGCCCTTCCCACGCTGTCCGCAAAAACAAGCTCCATGTCGTTCTAAACTCTCTAAACGTGAAAACGGAAGAATCAGAACTGGAGCCGGGGTCTGTCTCACTCCAAGGCCACGTCAACCCCACAGTCAAAGTGCACAGCTCGATGAGTCTCGGCTTATATGTTCACGCGTGAACCCATCGTCACCCCCAAAAGTACCTGCCCACTCCTTGGCAACCCCTCTCTCCCCATTCCTTGTCCCAAAGCAAAGGGTGACTGACTGACTGTCTGTCGTTATAGGATCAGTTCGCACTTTCTAGGATATTCTCTAAATGGAATGAGGTGTCTGTCCTCTTTCTTGGTCTGGCGTCTGTGACTCAGCATCATTTCGTGGGGACGCGTCCACATCTTGTGGGGGTGCCACATCTGTTGGAATTATCCCCTGGTTCCTGGAAGTTCTGTTCTGTTTCTGCCATTGTTTTTTTTTTTTTTTTCTCTTTGCCTCTCAAGTTTGGGGAGTTTATGGGGATAGCTTCCAGCTCCCCAACGCTTTCCTGGGCTGTATTTAGTGCATTGATGAACCTATGAAAGGCATTTTTTTCCTCCTGTTCGTGTTTTTTTTTATTATTATTATTATTTCTAATGTTTCCTTTTGATTCTTCCTTAGAGTTATCACTCTGCTGGTATTTCTCGGACTTGCATGTTTACTTTTTTCATTTCATTTTTTCATTTCCTTAACAGATTAATCACCGCTATTTTAAACTCCCTGTCTGATCATTCTAACATTCTAACCGATGTGCCATTTCTGAATCCGGTTCCGGTGCTCGCTTTGTCTCTCCACCCTGTGTTCTTTGGGCCTTTTAACATGCGTTCTAATTTTTGTCGCGAGCCCACATGATGTACTGAGTGACGGGAACAGAGGCAAAGGCCAGTGGGCTGAGGTGTTTTGATAATCTCGCTGAGAGAGAGGCCGTGTTTAACATTCACTGTAGCTGCAGCTTCCAGAGGCTTCTAAGCCGCTGACAGCTTGTATTTTATTACCTGACTGTGAGAAGTAAAGAAAATGGAAGGAACCCCCCAAGCCCTGCCTCCCTGGCCTGTCGGACGCGCTCTGCAGCGCCCACGGGAGCGAGCCGGCCCCGAGCGACGCCGGGGAGCGAGGGCATGACGGGCGTGGGACTGCGGTGTACATCCATCCATCCGTTCGTAGATGACACCGCTGCTGACGACGGTCCAGTATCGGCCGGCGTTTGGAAGTGTTTGTAGCGTGTGCTCGTGAGCGCGTGCTCGTGAGCACGTGCCACTGAACAGAAAGGCCACTTCCTCCCCTGCTGGAGCCACAGTCAGGTCACTTGTATTGTACACGCTGGTCGAGACGCTAATCAGTTTCCTCTCAGTGCATGAGTAGTGGACACGCCTGTACGACAGCAGCAGCGCGATGAGATGTCATTTGTCCCTGCTTCCCCCTCTCCCCACCCCGCCCCCGCTCCGCAGCAGGATGTCCTGAAACTCGGGGACTTCGGGTCCTGCCGGAGCGTGTACTCCACGCAGCCGTACACGGAGTACATCTCCACGCGCTGGTACCGGGCCCCCGAGTGCCTGCTCACCGACGGCTTCTACGGCTGCAAGATGGACCTGTGGAGCGCCGGCTGCGTGTTCTTCGAGATCGCCAGGTAGAGCCGAGGCCGGCCTGGCATCTAGGGGCGGCTGTCCCGAGGTGGGTGGCGGGGGGTGGGGGCTTCGTGCCAGCCCTTCCTTTGCAGTGCACCTTGTACGGTCACCCTGCTGCTGTGACTGTGTCTAGCTTAACAGAAAACGCGCTTTCTGACAAACACTGTTCCTCGCTTGCTGGTCGTGGAGAAACCGATGGCCACCCGTTACGTCTTCCCTCGTGGTCCCCCGGGCCCTGCGTGGTGGGACTGGGGGCGGGGGCTTCACTTGGTTTCATCAATGAAATGGCTGGTTACCGAGTTTAGGAACCAAATTCAAACATGCCAGCGGCCACCTGGGGGGCCCGCCCTGCGGAGGTGGGAGTGTCCCTGAGAGGCACAGCTGTTTCAGGATGCTCTGGCCACAGGCGTGAAAGCCCCAGGCCTCACCCCAGCCTTTGGGCTTCGCCTCTGGAGGGAGCAGTGGGCTGGGGGGAGGGGAGGAGGTGAGCAGGGCGTCTGGTTGAAGACACCCAGTCAGGGGTGGGGCGGCACCCTCCAGCTCACAGTGGCTCGCTGAGGACGGGTGATGTGTACAGGGCCCAGGCCGCCCGCTCCCACCTGCTCAGCCAGATGCTTCGTAAGTTCAGACACCTGTACGCTTCTGGACACACCGTCCTTGGATTCGAGATCACGTGACTTGATATGTGACTTAGTTTTGGAAAGCTGAGTGGCAGTTTCACCGAAGCTAAAGCGCCAAGTGACAGTCCTTCCCTTGAATTAGCTGGGGAGGGCGTGAGAGGGCCTGTCCTAACAGCGGCCCCCGTCACGCCCGTCCAGTCTGCAGCCTCTCTTCCCCGGAGCCAACGAGCTGGACCAGATCGCGAAAATCCACGAGGTCATCGGCACTCCTGCTGAGAAGACCCTCATCAAGTTCAAGCAGTGAGTGCCCTGGTCCTGCCCCCTTGCGTGGCTGGTGGCGGGAGGCTGCGCCCCCGTGGCCTCTGCAGCCCCTCAGGCCCCTTGGGGCCCCGCCGCCACGGAAGGGGCTGTGCATTCGGGGGGGGCACCCCAGTGCCGGAGAGGGGTGCCTCCCTCCAGCATCACGGACGAGGGCCTGCCGGCTTGCAGCGGGCCTGGCAGCCAGCTTTGTCACCTGAGTATTTCCATGGGACCTAAGAGGCCCTAGCACAGGCTCCGCGCAGTGAGGACTTGGTGCAGCTGCCACCAGCTGTCACCGCGAGTGACACTGACCCCTGAGCAGGGCTTTGCTTCGGTCAGAGAGGAAGCTGAGGGGGGGGGGGTTGGGCCGGGGGCACATAAGGAGATGACAGCTGTTTTGGATTCTTTTTCGTTTTTAAACCCTGTGTCATTCCCAGGTGGAAAGGTGACATTCCTTACACTTACACCGTCCCAGGATTCATCCCCCGCTTTTTGAAAAGAGAGCTTTTTAGGGCAGCCTTAGGTCGCAGCAAAGCTGAGCGGGGAGGCCGCAGGGCCCCGCGCAGCGCCTGGCCCCGCACGCCCCGTCCCGCTGGGCACCTGCTCCGTGGGGCGCGTCCCAGGCCCCGAGCCCCTCGGGCAGCGCGGCCTGGGGCGTGGCCAGGCGGCTGGGCCTGGCCCCGTAGGTGGCAAAGCGCCCTGGGCACAGCCCGTGGCGTCGGCAGCGGACCGGCCAGGAGCCCTATCGACGGTGTGACCGTTTGTTATCGTTGGGCTTTTGATACAGGTCGAGAGCTATGAGTTTTGATTTTCCTTTTAAAAAGGGGTCAGGAATACCTCTACTGACAGCCAATCTGTCCCCACAATGCCTCTCCCTCCTGCACGCCATGGTGGCCTACGACCCGGACGAGAGGGTCAGCGCGCAGCAGGCCCTGCAGCACCCCTGCTTCCGGGCGCTCAGGTAGCTCGGGGGGCGCGGGCGGGGGCGGGGTTCCAGCGACAGCTCCCTCTGCCCCACGCTGCGGTGCCCCCCAGGACACCCCCTCGGAGGCTGAGCGGGCGTGCGCAGGGCGTGGGGAGCGCTCTGCGGCCGCCGGGCGGTTGATGCCCAGGCTCCGCTTGTTTGGTTTTGGGGAGCCCTCACCCCGTAGTGGGCCCGCAGAGGACTCGCTGGCAGGTCTGCGAGCGCGTGGGTGCACCCGGCACGGGACACGCAGGCCCGAGGTGTCCCATGCTATGCTGTCACCCTCTCCTGTGTGTGCGGCCACAGGGTGACATCTGACCCAAACCTCGGGTCCGTGGGCCAGGGTACAGGCCTGCAGCTGGGCAGGGCCGTGCCCACAGTTCACAAAGCCCTCTCCGCCCCCGGCCCAGAGACTGCCAGGCTGACACGGAAAAGGGACAAAGGCCCCTCACAGTGGTTCGCGTGGAAAGGCAGAGGCAGTGACAGCACACAAAAGACGACTTTGCAGGCGGGTCACACAGCGGGGTCTCATGCGGCGCCTTCCTCCCTCCTCCCCTAGGGCGCCCGGCAAGCAGGCTCCGGGCAGCCACAGAAAAGCTTTCTTCCCAGACAACCCGGTGGCACCAGAACTCCTCAGTGACAAGTGGCAGCTGGCAAAGGAGGGCAGAAAGCAGGTACTCCCGAGCCAGTGAGCTGGGCACGGGTGGGGTGGGCCACGGTAGCCGGGACCGGACGCCCTCAGGTGGCCTGATTAGGACACCACCTGGGAGGGCCCTGTCTGGGAGGCCTGTCACCCTGTCACCGTGCCAGATGACAGCCCCATTGACCAGGACACGGGGAGCCTGGCTCCGCCCATTAGCTCAGGGTCCTGGGCCACTTCCTGTGAGCAGGCCTGACGGGGGAGGGGCTTCCCTGGCCCAGGTGCCAGGTTCTTGCACCCTCGGGCCTCCTGTGGGGCGCACGGAGACCCTAGTGACAAGCGCGGTAGGGATGCCGTCTCCCCAGCCACAGCCCACCGGCCCAGCAGGCCTCAGACAAGCGCTCTGCTCTGCCCCAGCGCCCGCCCGCCCACTTCAATTTAGTGTCCTCACGTTCCTGTTCTGGCAGCACGTGCTCGATCCCACAGGCTTCGTGGTCCCGGCAGCACCAGGCCTGGGGGCACTGTGCCCGCCCAGCATTGGTTTCCGTCCATCCCGGCCTTTGCTGGTGTCACTGCGTGCTCGCAGCCGGGGACGCAGCTCTGTCCGCTGTCTCCTGCTTCCCAGCAACCCGCACCCCTAGGTCCGCCAGACAGCTCCTTCCAGAAGGCACGGCCGCCCGCACGCCCTCTCCCATGCTCCCAGACTCGCTCCTCTGTGCTCGCCTTCCCAGGGCACAGGAGCTTCCCACAGTGGCCTGGGCCCCCGACTGTGGACACCCCTCCCTGGCTGCCGTCCCCGCTCAGTCTCCACTCCCAGCTGGCCGGATGCTGGTCCGGCCGCGTCACCCTTGCCAACCCCTGAGGCCCCACCCGCAGGCAGAGCCCAGGCCCACGCTCGTCTGTGAGGGCCGCAGACGTGGCTTTGTCGGCTCTGGGGCCCACGCGGTCTCCATCCCAGCTGCCCGCTCTGTGCCATGGTGCCGTGAACAGAATGGGGCTGGGCTCCGTGCAGCCCGGGACAGCGAATTTATAATTTAATATAATTTTCACATGCCATGCAAAAAAGTTCAACTACTGAGGAAGGTAAAAGTCTTCCTTAGGCCCCCAGCCGCTCAGGAGCCCGTGGCAGGCAGGTTCGGCTGCCCTTAGGGAGCCTGAGCAGGAGCTGTCCCCGCGGCCTGGGCCGGTGGGGGGCTGCCCTCGCCGGCACTGCACAGCCGCCCCTGGGCCGGGCCAGCCGGGCAGCGGGCACCGAGGGCGGGGCTCCGCACGGGGGCGTGGCCTCTGCACGGGGGGCCCTCGGGAGCGGCCCACTCAGCGCCGGGTGGCAGGACGCTGCGTGTGCTGTCCCGTCACACCTTCCCATCAAGCCACTGCATTCGGCAAAAGTGGCACACGAGGGCCTCCCCCGTCTCCCCCGAGTGTTGGGGAGGAGACGCCTGGCAGCTCAGCGGAACTGTGTTTTGTTTCAAGCGACAGCCCCCGAAGCAAGAGGGGGACCGCGCGAGGCGACAAGGGCTGGCCTGCCTGGCGGAGCTGCCCGCGCTGCGGCTCTCGGGCGTGACGCAGCTGGCGTACTCCGGCCCGGCGCTGCAGGCGGTGTTCGGACCCGGCGGGCGCGGCCCCGTGCCCGTGCTGCGGCCCCTGAAGTGTGGGGGCGCGAGCCAGAAGGTAGCCGGCCCCCCCCGCCCCCGCGAGCCGCCCGCGGCGCTGCTGCCACGGCCGCCAGGGCCGCCCCTGAGCGTCTGCCCTTCTCTCCGCCAGACGGGGCCGCAGAAGGAGCCGCAGCCCGGCCCGAAGCCGTGCCACCTGCCCGCCATCGGGAGGAAGCGGGCCGGCTGCTGAGCGGCCCGCGCCCACCCCCGCCCCCTCGCCGGGTCGCGCGGGGCGCCCGGCCGGCCCCTCGCCTCCGCCGCGGATGGGGCGCTCCCGGGCCGGGCCGGGCGCTGTCCCTGCGAAGCCAGTGCCCCCTGCATCCGGGGAGCAGCCAGGCGGGCTGTTCCCCTCCAGCCCCACCGTCCCAGGGTCTTATTTCTCTCTCGTAACCTAAACATCGGGGCGGGGCGGGGGGCAGGAAATATTTCGTAATTTTTTATATGGATGCAAGGAGAAATGAGAGTTTCTATTATGTGTCGTTGGGCTTGTCGTCCCCTCACTGTGTGACCACAGATGACGCTGACCTTCATTAAAGAACAAGTCGTTACGATGTTTGCTTCCGCCTCGTCTGAGTTACTAACTTACGTCTGGGGAACTAACCCCGGTGGGGACGTGGCTGTCACCTGAGTCTGCCTCACCCGAGAAGCCACTGGGGCGTGAACACGGGCCGTGCTGGCGCCCGGGGTGCTCCCCGGGGAGCAGGACGACAGGCCAGGGCCCCGTGGGTGCCTGACCGCGAGCAGACAGCACCGCTGCGGATGGGCTCCAGGGGGGCGAGCTCTGTATCTGGGGTGCCCACAGTAAGGTGGGCACACAAAGAAGCCTGTCCCCTGGAGTGGGCCGGGAGTGTTGGGGAGGGCATTGGCTGCGGGGCAGAGGACCCCACGGAGACCTTTCTGGGGGGCGGAGCCCAGTCTCAGAGTGTGGCGGCTGCTTCTTATCTCCAGTCCCCAGCGCTGGAAGCACACGTCCCTGTTTCCTGTCCCCTCGTCCCCTCTTTGAAGACAGATCTGTGACACCCCTCCGTATGCTCTCCAGCAGCTGCGTCTCTGGCCCACCCACCAGGTGGTGAGGCAGAACCAGGAGTGGCAGCGCAGCTGGGCTGCCGGGGGGCGGACAGGCTGGCCGGAACCACTTCACGGGTCGAGGGGTGGCTGTGAGCGGAGGCAGGTGGCCGCATGGGGCCGGGGGACCCGAGCAGGGCAGGTTCAACCAGAAATGCGGCCGCTGTGACGTTCGCAGCCGGGTGCACCCAGGGCGGGGTCGGGAGCAGCTTCCTTTCAAGCCCCCACGCGTCGCTGGTGGGACCCCACTGCGGACAGGGTGTTGGGGGCAGGGGGGGCGCTGTCCTGCCTCTGCAGATGGCCTGGGACCCCGGGTCACGTGGGAGTGCGGACGGCGTCACAGAGCGGAGGCGGCCGGAGACCGGTGGGGCTGCAGCCCAGCGGCGAGAAGGGACCCCGATGCCAGCGCGGACGAGAGCGGGTGCTCGGCCGAGGGGCGACCGGGCCACTCTGAGTCCCCAAAGGGGCGGCGGCTGGCTCAGGGGGCACACGTCTGTCCTCGGGGATGAAGGCACCACAGCCGTGCTGGGCTGGCCCCCAACCACGGCCCGTGTGGTTTGAAGGTCGGCGGCGTGGGCCCGCGCTGGCCCGCTCACCTGGGGGGCAGAGCTTCGTGCACCACGGGGGGTGGGGGGCACAGCCGCCTGCTCTGGGGCCGGCAGCGGTTGCTCCTGGCTCTCTCCGTGCCCGTCCGCGGGCCCCACGGGGGGCCGGCGCTGGCCAGGGCTCGGGGGGTCCAGGCAGCCGCCGCTGCCAGGGCCTCTGCCCTCCCAAACCAGAAGGATCGCGAAGGAGGCCAAGCCATTCAACTGGGCCACGCTAGTAAGTGGCTCTCAGAGCACCTGGATTGTCACCACAGGACTGCAGACGGGGAGTGGGCCGAAGTGTCACCTCCTCCAGCGGCACCCGGTTTAACTCACTCACGTCACACGTTTACGGGGCACCCGCCAAGTGCTGGGGCCTCCTGAGCTCAGCCGGAGGGACGGCGTCCTGGGCCGCTGCCCGCACCGAGGTGTGACCGGGGTGCTGGCCGGGGCGGTGGCAGGAAGCGGGCATCCCGGTCCAAGGCCCCAGTTCCGATGACATCCTGTTGACGTCGTAAAGTTGCTCGGAGTACAAAAGGCAGAGGCAGCGCCGCCCCGTGGTGAGGGCACACCTGGGCGTGTGCCCTCTGGCCAGGCCACACCGCTGGCCAGCACGCTGGCCGCCGGGGCATGGAGCTGGGCGACTCCACCGCCCCCCCCGACACCTGCCCCTTCTCAGCGTCCCCCAGACCTGACCCTGCACGGGGGGAGGGGGTGCCCCCGCCAGCTCCAAAAGCGGAAGCAGCTCAGGAGACGCAGACGCAAGCCAGAGCAGGTGGGAGAGCGCCCTCAGCGCTGGCCCGGCTTCTGAGCCAGGCGGAGGCCGGGGGCGCAGGGCGCCGTGTGTCCCCGTGGGGCGGGGCACGGCCATGACGCACGTCGGCTTCGGAAACCATGTTGGGTCGTGTGGCCGGAGACCAATCTTGGAAACAGACGTAAAAATAAGGATGTGTTCCCAGCACAGACGCATCGGTGACAAACTGAGACAGCTGGGAGTTTCGGGAGGTGTCTGTCCGTGGCACACTGCGCTCCGGAGCCTGACAAAGGTGACAGACAGGGGCAGCGCTGGGGCTGCCCAGTGCATTTCCACCTGTCACCTGTCACCTGTCACCTGCCACAAACAGACGGGAGCACACGGAAGAGACAAGGACCCAGGGGGGCCCCAAGTGTAGCCCACACCAGTGCTTTGACTAAGAAATACCAATTATCTAAAATGTGCTACTATTTTATTTTAGATCGCGTGTGATATGTAAATTCCAGTTCGTTCACTTCAAACACTAGGTAAGTGACCCCGTCTTCGCAGTCACCTCTCCGGAAGGCTCCCGCCGGGCAGTGGCCTTGGCTGGGCTGCAGCCCCTCCTCTGGGGGGACGAGCCAGACCTGGGATGCCGAGCGCGGCTCCACACAGGACCGGCACGCCGCTGCTGTGCTCACACTCACGGGGACAGCGGGCGACCTCCGGGAAGGCAGGGGCGCGCTCTTGTGCACCCCCAAAGCCCTCAGACGCGCCCCCCGTTCCCCGGGATCACGCAATGCTTCAGACACCTCACGGCTCAGTCTCGACACATGAAAACACCTTCTGAGGCCGGCCATGGTGGCTGCACCTGGCTGTGCCCTGGCAACGTACAGGTGTGGGCGTGACCCCGGCTCGTGACCCCCGCTCGTGACCTCCACTCGTCACCTCTGCTCGCGTCAGGCCCGAGCTGCGTGCCACCACGGAGAAGTGCCGTGTGACTTCACTGCCGTTTCTCGTCGCCGTGTGGCTGACAGAGCACTGTTGTACTCACCGTGTACTCACCAGGTGTGGTCGCGGGCTCCCGACGGCAAAGGTGGGCCCGTCTGCGCACGCGCGCCCAGGCCACAGGGCTCTGCGCGTCCCTACCAAACGTCCCCGTCACCGAAAAACTACACTGGAAACCGAGCCCGCTTAACAGAAGACACGCCAACGGCATATTCAAGGTAGTGTCAATATAAACATTTTCCCGTGAATTAGGAATCGCACTCTTCCATGGTGAAAATCACTAGTGAAGTCACATCGCCCCCAGTGGCAGAATTAACGTTTTTTTACACACGTAATACAGTCGATGGCATCGGAAACAACAGTATTAAAACAAACGCTAACCGATAAAAACGGGCATGTTCGACCCCACAGCTTGGGGGTGCTTCACACCCACATTCCAAGTCATTTTTTCACAGCATTAAACTCTTTTAAGTGCAAACGATTTTGAACGAACAATGATTGCAGCGTCTGTCTTCCTGAACTGTTTAAGTCGGAGAGTAAGGACTTTCTCCAGGAGTGCCCTGCAGGTGGATGTGACCAGCTGAGGTGTAAAGAAATCAGTGCAAAGACAGACCGAGGGGCTGTTCGTGACAGTGGAATTTAAGGGGATTTCTTGTCCAAGACACATTTTCTTTTACATTATGTAGATAATATATATATATTTTTTATAGTGTGAGATTTTAGTTACATTGAATTTTAGAGTAAAAAGCAGGACAATCTCATTTATTTGTTACGGCAACCCAAAAGAACGATTGAAAACGGAAACGGCTTCTCCGGGTGGTCAGCGAGAGCCGTGCGGACAGCCCCGCCCGGCGACTCTCCCACTCCGGACTCGTGTGACATCTGCCCCTGGTGAGCCCCTGCTCGTGGCTGCGGCACACGCAGCTCCTGGCTCCGCCGTCATCGTCACTCCCTCAAGCCCGTGTCCAGGGTGAGAGTTTTCGAGCGGTAGTGGGGTCGCTACACTACAGTGCCACCTGGAGAAATGGCCTGGTTTGGGGGTGACCATAAGCCCTGCAAACACCGGGCCCTGGAGAAAGCCGCACGCTGCTGTCGTGTCTGAAGCCAGTGCTAACGCACCCCCCGCCATTTCCAGCTATTTATTCCCTATCCAGGGGCTCCCCACTTCCCACCTGGAGCGCAGGGACCTGGCCCTCTGCCTGTGCTTTGAGCCAGGCTGGTCTCTAAGGAGAAGCCACCGGGAGATGACGCTCGCACTGTTCTCGGGCTTCTGGGCTTTCTGGGGTCACGGCCAGCGAGGGCATCTCCCGGGCCGCGTGTGGAAGGGGGACGCCGCCTCGGGCCCCCTCGCTCCCGTCTGTCCCGTCCTCATTAAGATGGTGCTGCTCCAGGGACTAGTGTGCACTGGCCCACACCCGAGACCCTTAGAGGCTGGTTCCAACGCCACCAGCACCCGGGGGCGGTGCCGAGTCCTCTGACGCCCTGTCCTTCCTGGGGGACCCAGTGGTCCAGAACCGAGCCACCACGCGGGAAGACCGGGCTTCTGTTTTCCAAGGCACAGACCCGTCCGCGTGTCCCTTTGGACGTGCTGTCACCCTGGCAGGGTGACACATGCACTGTGCCAGCGGCAGAGGTCCGAGGACGCAGCTCCACGGGCAGAGTGTCCCCTCCTCCGTTGTGGCCACTGGGAGTCGAAGGCGAGGCACACGCTTCACGCTCGAGGCTCAGAGGCGGTCGACAGGAAGCTTCTGGAGGGGCTGCGGGGCGCTGCCCCCCGGAGGGCAGACCAAAGGACCCCCCCCCCGCAGCCCCGCGCTCCGGCCCAGGCGTCTGGAGACGCAGCAGGGGTGTGACAGCCATGTGGCAGTGCCGGCTCCCCGTGACCTCGCGACCCCGGGGGACTTGCGGGTCCACGTGTCCAGGGAGGGAGGGGTCAGTGCCGCCCAGACCCCCCAGGAGGGGACGGCGCGTGGCAGGTCCGTGGCACGGCCGGGTCCACCCCGCCCCCTGCACCGCAGTCTCAGGTGGGACCCGCCAGCAGCTCCGAAGCCACGGGCAAACCACCGAGGGCTGTGGCAGGGAGGCACACGGGGTCGCCGGGCGCCCCCGCGGTGGCCGCCAGCCCCTCCCATCCAGCTACTGGCGGGGCGGCCGACACCCGGGACGCGGAGTCTGTGCTCGGCCCGGCGGGCGTCAGCTCTGTCACAGGGTGATCGTCACGCCGCTCAGCTCGGCGGCAGTCAGCCCGCCATCCTCCCGACCGGACGCCGTGCAGACAGGGCGTGAGCCGGCCAGTCCCTCTGAGACGCAGACCGACACCCTCGATGCTGTGGCAGTTCCCGTGTCCCTTCCATAAATGTTAACGAGGCCCTTGAGCTCAGCATTAAAAGCTCCTCCTTTTCGGCTCATTAAGAGTTTCTAGAGCTTGGACGTAAGAATGACTGTCGTACGTCATCGACGTCGGCTTCATTCACACGTGTATTTA
This sequence comes from Macroglossus sobrinus, assembly GCA_004027375.1. Taxonomy (NCBI): domain Eukaryota; kingdom Metazoa; phylum Chordata; class Mammalia; order Chiroptera; family Pteropodidae; genus Macroglossus; species Macroglossus sobrinus. The sequence goes on along the minus strand of PVKZ01001816.1, from coordinate 78,477 downwards.
ATGTCAGCACGCAGCGCGCACCCCACAGCGCTTCAGCACGTCAAGTCCGTGGTAAGCCTCTCGTGACGGTGACAAGGGGACAGCCAAAAACCCAGCCCGGGAAACAGACACATGGTTTCCTTTAAATCACAAAGTAACAACACTGACGTTAAAGCTCCATGAATCACGGCAACTTTTAAAAACGTAATTTACCATTTCCAGTTAGGAAGGCTCTTCATAGAATTTATTCAAGTCACCAGATGAAAATATAAAAAAGGAAACATATATAAATTCTACTTTTGATTTTCACTAAAGGTAAATAAATAGTCACACAGTTTTATACAGTGTCACCTAACATCGTCTTTAAGAAACTTAGGGATACAGGAATTAAAGATGCAGATAATTTCCTTTACACGCTGACATCGAGAGACAGCCGTGCAGCTCTCTCTGGTGCGGAGTCCGTGTGACAGACGCAGCAGGGGCCCGAGGCGGCATCGGCAGGTGGCCCGCACGAGGTCACCTTCATGCCGTGAGGATGGCTCTGGGGCTGGAGGCAGCGGCAGACACAGCGCTCTCCTATGCCAGCCCGAGGCGCACGTCACGGCCTGCTGAGCCCTGGGCGGCCGGCGTGCTCGGGACAGGGACCTGCCCGCGGGCCCCGCGTGCCCCCAGGACGGTGGGGGCGGTGCAGGGGCCACGGGGGGGGGGGTGGTCCCCTCGGCCAAGTGCACCTATACAGAGGGGACGCTGCGCTCTGTGCATCTTTCCAGGGACAGCTCAGTGGAACTCGGCTTCTAGCTCTTCCTCAGACAGCTAGACGCACAAAACGTGGCCTCCGGCCTCTCCCAGGCCGTCTCCAGCCCCCCACCCCTCCCCGGCAGCCTGGTCTCTTTCCCGGCGCACCCCGGGCATCCTCGGCAAAGCAAGCGACCCCTTCCCACGGCCCTGCGCTCCCTCCGACGCAGCCGACGGCGTCACCGGCCTCCCCGACGCCCATGCGAGCGTGATGCTGACAGTGTGTTAAGAACTCCAGGTGCACCCCAAGAAGCAGCGGGGGCGGAGAGATGGCTGCCTGGGGTCTGCCCTCTGGGACCGGGCTGGGAGGGGACGGCGAGTCCCACCTGGAAGGGCCGTGCGCACCCGCTCGTGAAAACTGGTCGTGTCATCATCGCTCGTGGCTCCCCACGGCTTCTCAGCGTCTGGGACGACACACCGTCACGGCTGTCTTCCCGTCATGAGGCGTTCGTCCCTAGGCCCGAGCGCACGGCTCACAAGTGCTACGAGGCTCAGTCAACATGAAGGACAAAATTAAGACTTTCTGCCACTAGTTTTAAAGTATGTTCAGAAGCTAACGTGACCAGTGATTTTGAGAGTCTGCTGCTCTCGCTGACACAGGTTTTTGAGAGAAGGCGTGGCTTCCCACAGGCTTTGGGCTCCAGCCCTCGGGGTGCTGAGCGCCCAACCCTGCCCCCCAGAGGGCTGGCACCTGCGCCTCACTGAGGTCACAGCACAGTCCTGGCTTCCGGCGTCCCCAGGTCTAGACCTGGCGAACCGGAGCCCGCTGAGGGCTGCACGCAGGCTGGGCCCTCGCCGTGAGGGGACGGGTGCGCAGGCCACCCGGGGACTTTGTCCCCGCCTGTGCTTCTCGTGGACGGCGTCCCATGCGGGACAGAGGAGCTGACGACCTAGTGAGCGCTGCCTCTTCTCACGGCTTTTGTTCCAGAGAGCAGGTCCGAGGGGACACTCTTGCTCGAGACAATGTTTAAGCTGCAGAACTTTGAATATTTCAATGAGGAAGCTCAAAGTTCGGTGACCAAAACTACACTCGTGTGCCCCCACCAGTTTCCTTGGTGGCACTGCGCTGCCAGCCCCCGTCCAGGTCTGCGGGGACCGGGGAGGGCCTGCCGCCTCTCCTGTGCCCTGTCGTCAAGCTGCCGGCAGCTGTCGCCGGGGCTTGGAGAACACCTGGCCGGTGGCCCCGAGACGGCAGCAGACCTCCCTGCTGGCTGCCGAGGAAGGGACAGGTGTGCGGGGCAGCGGCCACGGGCAGGGAGCCCGCAGACGGCAAGGGAGACGCGGGAAGGAGGCGGTTGTGACCAAGCCCGCGTCCCAGACTGACATGACCCCGGCTTTAAAGGTGAGGTGGGGGGGTGGAGGAGACAGGGTGCGGGCGTCTGTCCCCACATTTTAGGGCTCAGTTTGTAAGGAAACGGTGTCCTCTCCGCCCCTCCGACAGACAGCCCCCCCGCCCGCTGCAGACAGCGCCCGGTCGCTCAAGCGTGGGTGGCAGAGCGTGCGCCCACGGCTGCCCTGGTGACACCAGCACCCAAGGGCACACGAGCCTCCACGAGGGCCACTTACCTGGGAGTGGCGCCCTTCGCTCAGGCCCACACACAGCCCTGAGCTCTGAAAGGGGATCTGTCCTCGGCGCCTCGGACACCGCCTCGCACCACGAGGCAGGCGCGTGACACTGTGTGTGGCGCCAGCGCCAGCCCCACGAGGACGCTGCCTCTGCCAGCTCCGCGCAGTCAGTGTTAGGGCCGCAGGGCCGCAGCCTAACGGCGCACAGGGCGGGCACACCGCCGAGGACACACGGGCGGGGTGCACCTGGGAGTCACCTGGTCCTCGCACGGCAGAGCACGGCCACCGCGATCGCAGGGACAGGAGCCACGTGCACTAACGGACACGAGGGGTTCGGGGCGACACGTGCAGGGTGAGGAGCAGGCGGGCCCCCGGGCGGGCAGCGTCGAAGGCGCAGGCGGCCCGTGTTGGCCCGTGGCGGCCGGCGGAGAACCGGGCGTCTCGGGTCTTCACGGCCGCTGCATCGCGTTCACCACCGAACCCAGTGCAAACCCTATCCCCGGATCCAATCAGAAAGGCGCGCAAAGCAAAAGCAAACCCCTGTGACTGAAGCCAGCAAGCAAGCTGTTCCTCGTCGTGACGTAGAACATGGAGCTCGGAGAACCGCCTCGTCCCCGTGGAGGCTGGGGACGACCCACCTCACACAGCTGACGGCATCCCAGGGGCCCGCAGCCAACGCTGGCTGTCCCCCGGAGCAGCGGTCGCCCGCCCAGGGGCTCCACGGCCACTGCCCCCAAGCGGCCACAGGCCACGGGGCCCAGGGTGAGCCCCTGAGGACCCAGCTCGGGGCCCAGGCCCGCATCGGTGTCCAAGAATGACCCCTCACTCACGGCCGCCACGCGGTCCTAAGAAAGGGGGTGACCCGCACCTGCGCTCCCCTCCGGGTGGAGAACGAAGCCGGGACCTCGGGGATTATCCGTCTTCACGAGATGAAGCCACCGGCGTCTGCCAGGGCCCGCGGCCTGTGTCTTTTGGACAAAACCCACCCCAAACAGAACCTTGTCCGCGTTGCAAGAGAAACATAAGCAGAGCGCGTGTGACACGGAAGGTCTCGGCTTCTGTGGCTCGAGGCACCTCTGACGAGCGTGGCCGGGCTCGGGGGACCTGGGCATTTTGTTGAGTGCACAGGAGAACCTCAATCACAGGGTACAAACTGCTTCTTTGAAAAAGATGTTTATTAAACAATTTTAATTGTCATAAAATGACTAAAATGGGTTTTAAAAATTAAGGCTCTTCTCTTTCTGTGGATTGCCAGAACAATGTAAAAATAATATCAATCAACCCTGCTGAATGCTTTGTTCCTAAAGGTAAATTTCATAGATTCCTAAACATTTTATGATTAAGATAAAAAATCGGACTATAAATGACAATGGCCGTCCGTACTGAACACACGCTCCGATCAGGTGTACAAGAGTCTAATTGAGGAGTTAAGCGAGAATATTCCAGTTAAAGCAGAGGTTTTAATTTGAGCATCGAAGTCACTGTTCCCCACCCCGCCGTAACTTCCCCCCAAACCGGAACCGTCGAGCACAGGGACGCTGACCTTGGGACGCCCGAGAGGGTGACTGACTGACTTGGCTGGCAATTAGTTTGATTATATTTTTTTAAACGTTCTAAGGTGAATTATCAAATGATTCGGAATTACATGGCATGCAGTATCCAAAATTATGGCTCTGATGCATTTAGATTTACATCAAGAAGAAGAGTGTCATTCACATTCGTTGTACACCCCGCCCCTCCCGCAAGGAGAAAAGTCGCTACCTAGTCGAGTCCTAGCCCTGGCGCAGCATTAAGGGTTGAAACTTACCACTTTCCCGGGCCGTCCCCATGTGCAAACAAACCCCTCCTGACAAGCAGTGACTATACAGTCTTCGAGAAAGATCAACACAGTCAGTCTCTCGTGCGCTATCTTTTTACAGACGAGCGGCTCGAGCAAGGGGACGTCTTCCATGCGGGGACACAGGGCCGTGCCCAGGGTCTTAGCGGGGTCCGTCCTGCTCTTGGTGACCAGGTTCAGCTTGTCGCTGCTCTTGCTGGAGATGTGCCCCATGCTGTGGTTCCGCTTGTGGTCCTTCTCGTGGTGCCGGTCCTTGCGGTCGTGCAGCGAGAGCGTGGCGAACTTGCTGACGCCCGACGCGACGGCCCCGTCGGCGACGCCGCTCTTGCTGCCGGCGCCGGCCACGGCGGCGTGCGGGAGGCTGTTGGAGCGCGGCAGCGGGGGCGCCGGGTTGCCGGGCGGCGGGACGCTGTTCCCGGTGCCGCCGGCGGGCGGGCTCGTGGCGTTCATGACGTTGGTGTGCGTCCTTGCCCTCGAGAGCGGCTGGTGCGGGAAGAGGATGTCCTCCGTGAGGTCCCACAGGCAGAGCTGCGTGTCCTGGCCCACCGAGCCGAAGCGGTAGGTGACGCTGACGGGCCGGCTGTCCGTGGAGTTCCGCTTGGACAGCCGGGACTGCGTGCTGTTGGCGCGGTCCCGGCCGAAGTGCAGCAGGTCCTGGAAGTCCTCGTCGCTGCCGCTGAACTCCATGGGGTCGCCGCCCTCCACGCTCGTGGTGTAGGGGTCGAAGGCCACGACGCTGACCCAGGACTTGTGGCCGTGGCCGCGCGCGATCACGCGGCAGTCCACGAAAGACCAGACGGTCACCAGGTCGTCCTCGCCCCCGGTCACGACGTACTTGCCGTCGGGACTCCAGCACACGCACAGCAAGCCTCCAAAGTAGCTTTTCATGGCGCCGTGCAGCTCCACCGAGTCGAAGCTGAACACGCGCAGGAAGCCGTCCTGGCTCACGCACGCCAAGAACTTGCCATCTGGGGAGAAAGCAAACTCGTTGAGGGCCCCCTCGCCCACCGTCCACTTGAGGAGAGGGTTCCTCGTGGATTTGCTCTTGCAAGTGTGCACGGCAAAGCTCTCCCCCTGCTTCAGGAGCTGGTAGTGGGGGGCTGTGGTGCCACAAGTGTGCTCCACATTATACAAGTACATGTTCCCACTCGCATGGGCTACTAGGAAAAGGCTTTCCGAACCGGGAACCCATTTGACACAGGTTACGCGTGACTTGTCTATTAGTCTCTGTGAAGACAAAGGAGAACACGTTATCACGATGGGGCCGCCGCCAGGGCCACTTGCCAGCCGGCGAGCCCGGCGGCCCGGCGGGGGCTGGTCCCCGGGGCCCTCCGCACCCGTCCGCACCCCGCCCGGCCCGGCCCGGCCCGCGAGGGGCGCCAGCCGCCCGCACAGCCACTCTCTAGAACCGCTCCCGGGCGTGAGGCCCTGGCCGGCCCCGAGGGAGGCAGGCACTCGGCAGACACCGCAGCGGGCGCTGGGGCACACGCTGAGGGACCGCCCTCGGCCCTTGGCCCGCGTCACCTCTCATGCTGGGGGGGCTGCACCCACGCTTCACGGCACCCACGCGCAGCCTCGCGGGCCCCTGTGCGTGTACCAGCTCTGTCACCTGGCCCCGCTCCGGCTGCTCGGGGGGGCCCCGCTGCAGCCCGCACGGCTCCCACACGCCCCGGTGTCACCTCAGCCCCGAGGCCGCCACGCTCGGACGCGCTGTCCTGCGTGCACCGCTTGAAGCGATCACCCAAAGCTGCTTTGGGACAAGGTGTGTTTAAGGAGCGGACGGGGATAACTCGGGAGCGGGCGCGTAACCGCTGCCACCCTCCGCCCGCTTGTTCCCGCTGCACTGATGACACCCCCGTCCCTGCAGCAGGCCCAGCCCAGGCGTCCAGCCTCGAAAGCCACAAGCACGAAGGCCAGATGTACGACCCAGCCAGCGGCACGGCCCTCTCCGGGGTGGCCCTCCCCGGGGTGCCCTCCCCAGGGTGCCCGGGCCCAGAGCCGCACTGCCAAGCACCCTCCAGAAGCCCCCGAGTTCTTCCCAGACACTCACTGCCAAGTGGCCTCTGCTGGCGCCCTGGCGACCACAAGGACCTGCCACCTCCCCTAACCGGGTGGGGTCCCCCGAGCCCGCCAAGAAGCAGGGCGCCTCCCGCCTCATGGGCCCTGTGTCTGCCACATTTTACGGAAAATGAAAACTCAGGCTTTTCAAAGGGAGATGAATGAGCGATGCTGCTGGCCCGGGCTCGCACACCGCGGGCTAGATGAAGGTCACTCAGCAGCAGGTGTCACCGCGTGCTGCTCTGCAGTGTCACAGCTACAGGAGGGCCCGGCTAGCCCTCTGAAATCAACGGTGATGAGGCGAGCTGGCCTTGGGGACACAGACTGCATTTTCACACCCTGCCTTTCTTTCCCTGCCCGCCTGGTGACTGACCTCTGAAAGGCACCTGACCGCCACTCACGCCAACGGCCAAAGAGCCCAGCACTGCCTGGGCGGGGTTTCCGCGAGCCTGTCCCCATGTCTTCCACAGGATGTCACAGAGGGGGCTGGGGAAACCAGGTCTGGGCTTTTGTTTCGGGGGGGCCTACCCCAACCCACCAGACCTTGCTGCACCCAGCAGGCCCAGGTGGCCCCAGCGTCCCCGACCCCAGAGGGTGACTGGACTGCTGGCCCATGTCTAAGGTCACCACAGCTCACTGCCCATCGGTCCTCAGCTCCTGCACCCCACAGCTCCCTGCAACCGGGTCCCCTGTAAGTTACTCTGCCACAGTGGACAGTTTTAAGGACAGACAGAGTAACTTCCAGGACTATGGAAGTTTTCAGGAGAAATTTTATTTCTGGTTTAAGGAAACAACAAAAATGATTCCATTAGAACTCGGAATTATAACACTGTCAAGCACAAACGGTGTCGCCCGTAGCGGTGAAGTACGAGGACGAGGACAGCACGCTGTCCCTGAACCTTCGTTACCGGGACGACCACGCACAGCTCAGGACTCGTCGTGTGAGGAGGGTGCACTGAGGCCGCTGCAGTGGACGCACAGCTGCACCTCGTGACGGAGACCGGAGCCCGAACCTGCGCCCTGCCAGGGCCCTATGCGGGCCCCCGGCCACTCCCTGGCTCTGGGGGCCGGGCACTCGGGGGCCGGGCACTCGTGGACCGGGCACGCCAGTTTAAGCGCCTGCGGCCGGACACGCAGAGGGGCCGTGGGTCCGGCTCTCTGGCTCCACACCGGCGGCCTTCCTGTCGTGCGCTCAGGCACAGAGACAAGGGAGGCTTCGTGGGGTACCCGGGACGCGGCCACATATGGGTGCACGGCGCCCACATTAGGACAGCAGCACCAACTTCCGATCTGAGGGCTGGGCTGGGGGCAGGGCTCTGCACACGCGCGCCGTCACCCTTCGGTGACACGCAGGGCGAGCTCCCACTCTTCCAACAGACGACACGTACGGGGCACAGGAGGGAGCCCCGTCCCCAGCCTTCCCTGCACGCCAGGGCCCGCCCCCAGCCGCCCCCGGCCGCTGCTGCAGCTCCTTGTCCCCGCCACGGCGTCTCCCGTGGACCGGGAGCGAACGCGCCGCCCTCGGCTTCCACGTGGAAGGGCAGCCACGCGCTGCCCGCTCCTCCGTGGCTCGCTCGGTGAACATGCCCGCCGCCGGTCGCACCGGGACGAGGACGGCGTCCTCATCCCCCTCACACCGCGGAGCACTTGGTTCGCGAACGCACATGCTTGGTTCCACAAGTCCCCAAACGAAGGACATTTATGTCGCAACGAAGCGCCCCGTGCATGTGGCGGCTTCACAGCAGGCGTGTCACCTGCAGGATAAACTCCCGGCGCAGGAGCGAGGTCAGAAGCCACCTGCGTGTACGACGTTTACAGAGCCCAATTTCCTCCCGTGGAGCAGAAAGCCGTTTCTATCTCCATCCACGCCTCGAGTGAGGGGTCTGGCCCCCCACAGCGAGGGGGGTGTTTCTGCCGTGTCACCTGCCAGGACACAGGCCCGAGGACAAGGAAGCACTGAGGCCCACGCTCTCGCCCGCCCAGTCACCAGTCCCGCCCAGCCCCGACCCCCTGCGGGTCCACGACGATGGGGAAGGAAGTTCTGCTGCAGGTGACAGCACTCCCTGCGGCGGCGACTGTGTCTGCATGGAACAGGTGCAGCCTTCTCTCGCGCCACTATTCCCTAGAGAGTACAGTGTGACAGCCGTGTGCGTTGTCCTAGGTATTACGAGTAATCCAGAGATGGGGTGAAGTCTACGGGGGGAGCTGTAGGTCGCAGGCCGACACTACACCGCTTAGTAAGGGGCCTGAGCACCCTCAGTCCCAGGGGGTTCCTGGAACCAACCCCCACGATGCCAGGGCACCACTCTGCTCAGCTCTCTCTCTCTCTGTACTGAATGCACCGCGTACACCAGGCACTGACACAGCTCTGATTAAAACAGACCAGACGTCCCTTGCGTGGCATTTGCATTCAAGAGGGATGAGAAGACAGTGACATTTACAGGGTCTGGTGGGAACGAGGGCTGTGGAGAGCCAACCAGCCAGGGAGACGAGACGAACCTGGCGGGGAGGGGACTCCGTGACGGCAGTCACAGACAGCAGGGCCAGAAGGCCGGCCTCTGGCAGCGAGGGCTGACAAGCAAAGACCGGAAGGACAGCGACAGCAGCTGAGAGGTGGGGAACAGCGCCCTCACACCCCCGTCCCAGGGATGCTGAGGCGGGAGGGAACCAAGCACCAGCCAGCCCAGAGGGACAGAGGGGACCAGTGCAGGGGGCAGACTGGGCGCCAGGAGGCGCACGCCGTCCTGGCTGGAGCACCTGAGCAGGGGCAGGGAGTCAGGTCTGGAATGGTGAGCTGGGACTCGAGGCCATCGCATCGCAGGCGAAGGGACTGGGGCTGTGTCCGCAAAGCCCTGTGCAGCCCACCCACGGCCGCAGCGTCAGGGGTGGGACGGTGGCGCTCGGCTGCACCATGGGTCGGCCCGCGTCCTTCCGTGAGATGTGAACGGTCTGAAGTGGGCTGTGCGGTGAGTGCGAAACGCACGCTGGACTCTGGAGACCACACCGTTATGGAAACCGGCTCACTCGTCATTTTTATGCTGATTATACTGTGGGCTGAAATAGTATTTTGGATCTGTTCAAGTAAAAACTTGACCTGCTTTCTATGTATGTACTGTGGCTATTAGAAAATGTAAAACCGTCTGGAGAAGGGAGTGACAGAATAAGGTGACGTCCCCAGCAGCTGGTGCGGCGTGGAGCATGGGGCGGGGCTGGGAAGGGCCAGTTAGGAGGCCACGACAATGGTCCATGGACAAAGTCTTAAACTTGACGGTGACAGGGTGGGCTTTGTTCAACGATGGAGTGAGCTGGCACAGGAGGAGGTGGGGGTGATGAAGAGTGACTAGGAAGGTGGTGACAGGAAAAGACGGGGCGGGCTGTGACGAAGCTGGGGAGAAATCCAAGGGTCCTCATCTGGTAGGTCCTCACCTGGTCATGAAAATGACCAGGAAGACAAGGAAATCAGCTGCGAACAGCGCGAGCCAGCTCTGTGACACCCTGTGAGGAAGGTGTCACAGAGGAAGAGGAGAGCGTGACACTCTGAAAATCTCTCCTTATAAATAAGGAGCAGGACAAAAATTAGGCAAGCGGAAGGAAAGGCAGAGGAAACGGCCCAGAAGTCTCAGGAGGAGAGGAACGGGCTGACGCCGAGTGCGTGCCCACGACAGGCCAGGAGCCCTGCTCTGGGCAGCAGAGTCCCCTTGGGCAGGAGCCAGGTCTTTGAGGTGAGGTTTCACCGCCCAGGAAGTGAGGGTCCGAGAGAGGAGGGACGGGCAGAGGCCTCCGTGGGCAAGCTCGGACAGGACAAGCAGGTCTGGGGAGGGATCGGGAGAAGCCAGCCCCCTGCTCCCAGCTGGAGACCAGAAGCTGAGGAGAACCGCTGAGGCCAGCGGGGACCCCGGTGGGAAGGAGCTGAGGGGTGCTGGAACACCCCCGTAGGGCAGCAGGGGGAGCAGCAGGGGAGCCCCGGCAGGAGACGTTGCTGTGAGCTCGCCTGGCAGAGCCGATGGGCTTTCCAGGCAAGAGTCAAATTCCAAAACGCTCCCAAGGCCTATTTTTATAACCACTTTCATTTTTAAAAATCTGGATATCAAATGTGCCATTTGTGTGTGTCAGGACCCCTCCCTGGAGGGGCCCCCACACCCACGCCTCTCCCGCTTTCAGCCCACTCTGAATGCCAAAGAACCTGTCTCACTTCCACTGCCACCGACGTGAATCCAGTGAAAATCAAACACACGCCCAACTACCAGCCAATGGCACTAACAGACCAGACTGTCTAACTCCACTATCCTAGTTGGAAGGAGACGAGAATGGAGATCCATCTGTAACCGCATTGAAGCAGCACTGCTAGAGGAAGCCTTCGAGAGCACTTCGTTTTCTCTTTCCCGTCACTACAGCAGCGGGACAGGCAGGACCATGTCATTTCTGGGGCAGGGGCACGCATTTTAAAATGCAGATGTTAACTGATAACAAAATTACTAAAACAAACAAGTCAGAAACCACAGCGCCTGCGGGAAGAGCCGTAATGGAGCCGCGAGGGCTCGGAGAGCAAAGGCGGCTAAGGAGAGCGCGTCCCTCGGGAGGCCGGGGACAGGGCACTTGGAGGCCGCGTACGAGGACAGATCGCTTCTGTCACGTGAAGACTGAAAGCAGCCCATCATTTTGCGCTTTGATTAAAAAAGTAAAAACGAAAGTCACGAAATGCACAGAGCCACTCTTTTGTTACAGAGCTGGACAATGTTGCAAAGCTGGGTCTCCCCATGCCCTCCCCCCCGCCCTCACTCCTGGGGACACTGGTGCAGGAAGAGCCTGCGACTAACTGGTGGGACTGGAGACAAGTCACAGCGTGGGCTAGCCGAGGGCCCAGAGGGCAGGGCCGGCTCGCTGCCCTTCCAGCAGACCTGGTCGGAGACCGTGGGGAGGCGGGGCCTGGGGGAGGCGGGGCCTATGCACAGTGCTGGCCCCGCCCACACCCATGAGGAGGACAAAGTCAAGGACAAGGGTCTCATTACATGTTGGCAATGAAAGCAGCCAAGACGACAAGTTATTTTTCAATTTTACTTCTTATCCAGCCATCAAAACATACTTGAGAATCTCTGAAGTTATTATTCTATGGCTATGACCTTGAAATAACTGGAATTTTTAAAAAGACAAACAAGGCTGAGTTTCTCACCATATAGAAACTGTCCCTTTAAAATTCCTCCTGCCCAGCGCATCATAACCACTCGAAATGAAAAGCGAAGCCCCCACCCCGTAGGGGTGTTGCACACAAGGCTGGATGCTGACGGGGTGACACTCCGTCCCAGGGGGCTCTTACAATGAAGCAGGTCCCCGGTCTGCAGCTCACCGGATGTGCCACAACACCCCAGGATGTGCCACACCCCCTCAGGGAGGCCTGGCGATGCCGAGGGCCACAACAGAAACCCGAAACCCACCTGGAGACGGGAGACAGCGTGGCCCTGGGGCCTGAGCTCTCAGTCCCCAGGGGAGGCCGGGAAGGACCAGGGACTCTCCTCCCTCCTGGGGGCACAGGCACAGCAGCCAGGGTGACGGGATGGCCCGGGAGTGGCTCTGGCCTCTGCGAACCGAACAGAGCGGATCGGGGTCCAGGCAGGCCGCGGAGGCTGCTGGCATCCCCAGTAGAAGCTGTGGCTCTGTCTTACAAAGAAAGGACAGTGACAGCGCTGGGACTGACAGGGGTGTTCTCCCTCTTGTCCGTACTGCTCTCTGTCTCAATGTTTCTGTGAGCGAGTGTTCGAAACTTTTCTCCTTTTTAATTAATGGGGAAAAATCTCCCCCATTTTAAGATATACTCTTGAAATATACTTTTAAGATACACTCGATTCCCATATAGAGATTTTCATCTACCTTGAATCTCAAGTGGCTTTCTGGAATGTACTATTCTATGCCTGCCTGCCATCCATCCATCCATCATCCATCATCCATCATCCATCATCCATCATCCATCCATCCATCCATCCATCCATCATCCATCATCCATCATCCATCATCCATCCATCCATCCATCCATCCATCATCCATCATCCATCATCCATCATCCATCATCCATCCATCCATCATCCATCCATCCATCCATCCATCATCCATCCATCCATGCATGTACTGCTCTCATGTACCAGGCACCTCTACAAAGGAGGCCGTGGTCAGAACAATCAGTAGCAGGCACACGTGTTAACGGTGGCCGAGAGGAGACAGACACCGCACAGTCGTGACGAGCAGCCCCGCACTAAGCCTCACACGCGTGGATTCTCTGTCTGGGCTGCCCTGCTCTGACCTTGTCCTGGAACGTTATTTCTGTTTCTCCTGCAAAACCGCCGCATCTCATCTCCCCAGAAGCTGTTCCTTCCGACCGCGGGTGAGGGGCGCTCTGGGCTCACTCTCCAGGCCCTGCGCTAACAGCTCGTGGGCAGCATGCCCTCCGGTGGGTACCGCGCTCACCCACTCCCCAGCTGAGGAGGCAGAGAGCAGGCCCACACGGCCGGCCGGCAGTCAGCGGCAGAGCGGACATCTGAGCCCTAGGTGTTTGGCCTCCGCGTCCCCGGTCTCAGCCACTGGGCTGAGCCTGCAAATTCAGGGTGAAAAGGCTGATGGCTTTAAGACGCCTCGGGACAGCACGGTGAGGTGGCCATCAGGGAGCGCGGTCGGGGCTTGGTCCCAGGCGCCTGGTCTTCCTGTCCTTTCTCCACAGACCTTTCTCCTAACCTCAGGGCTGTGACTACTGTTTGTAAGCGGACGACTCCCCAAGTTTACCTCTACTTTTGCTCTCCAGACCCACCTACCAGCCTCTCGAGTGTCACACGCACAGAAGGGACCTCAGGCCCCGACCCCTGCTCCTTCCGCAGCTGCGCCCGGTGTAGCCACGAGACGCCAGAAACCCAAGCTCTGCCCACGCGTCTCCCCAGCGCCGTCCCCGAGACGCAGACAACCCGACCGCCTCACACTCCTGTCCCCTCTGTCGGACCCCGTCTCAGGAGAGGACGCAGACCGGGGCCAGGCCCCGAGTGGTCAGCCCCCCAGGTCCAGGCCCCACTTCGGACCGCCCTCCGGGTGCCGCCGTCCCCCCGGGCTCTGGTCCCAGGATCTTTCCCGCCCCAGGGCCATCACCCGCCCTCCCGCCTGCAGCAGCCTCTGCCTCAGTTCCTCACCTGGCCAGGCGCGCGGGGCCCACCTCAAAGCCGCCCCTTGCTCCAGGAGAGACGGTCTCCTCCCGCCGCTTGAAACAGGCCCCGTGTTTCTCTCAGGCCCACTGTCTCCTCCCGCGCCACAAGTCGCCATCTCTGTGCGTGCGTGTGCGCGTGTGTGTGGTGCTTCTGTTCACACCTCCCTCCCCTCTCCGAGAGGGTGACCGCAGGGCAGGGGTTATCTGCCACTGCGTACCCAGTGACGAGCACACGGCAGGTAATCAAAGTCTGTCGAATGAAAAAACGGCCACGACTCAGTTGAAGCCCCAGCTCTCACCTGGACAGTTACTAGAGCTCTGTCACTGGGCTGCTCCCCTCCCTCTCTCCTCATTCGAATCCTCCTTCCCCAAGAATTCTAAGAGAACGCACTTGACCCTGTGTGTTCAGAGGCCCAGAGGCTCCCCCACAGCCTCCAGAGTCAGATTGGACCTGTCGTGTGTCACGAAGGGGCTTCTTCGGTCTGCTGACGCCTGCACCCCGAGGTCGCAGGCTGTGGTTTGAACGCCCTTGGTTCCAGGCTGTTCCCCGCCACGGCGCCCTGCGGCTCTGAGGCCCGTCTCCCACTCCTCTAAATCACTGCCTCGTTCAAGACCCAGAGAGCAAACGTCACCTTCTGGAGCCTTCTCAGACCTCCGCCGAGCTGAACGTTTGCTTCCGTTTCATGACATCTGGTACCCGCTGAGGCATATGGCTGACGCGTGTCCCCTGGCCCACGGGTCACAGCCCCGGGAACACACGCCCCAGCAGTGTGTGCAGCCCCCTGACTGAGCCCCTGGGGACACGAGGGCCTGTCCTGCTTCCACGGCAGGACGCACGTCCCCGACCAGTAAGAACTCATGGCATAAACTTCTAGTTCCAACGCCACCATCAACTTGCACCTGACGGACACTTCACTTACCTCCCCTCTGACAATTTCCTCATCGGTAAGATGGCAACAGCCGCGCACCGTCCCCAAGAGGGCATCATAGGGACTCTGGAGCCTCTAACGCTTGTGGCAGCGCAAAGCGTAGCATGACCACTGCGTCAACTACCGTTCCGGGCACTCTCTAAGGAACAAGCCTGACGACCTTTGCTCTGGGACCCCCTGACCAAAATCTGATGAAAACGCCATCCACGCAGCCAAGGAACTTCCTTACTGTGAAGGGCAATCAATTTCAGCCTCGAGCTGTCAAGGCCAAGCTGGCATTACATCATCCACCGTCCTAGCACGGTGAACAGCCATTTTTCAAACAGAATGGAACTCACGCTTCGGTCACTGGGAGCGAGGAGGGGCTTTCTAGCCTGCTGCCCCCAGCTGTCCAGAGCCAGGCGGGTTGGGCTGATGCGTCCGATGCCCGCAGGGCCCCGAGACTCCAGGGACCCGTGGCCCCGGCTCCCGCCCTCCCCCGGCGATGACACACAAACCCTTCTTGTTCTCTAAGTGGCATTCCGTGCCATCCTCAGCAGAGCGGCCCCTGCCCTTGTTTACCAACCGCCTACAGGGTTTCAATCCCTTCCCCCTAAGAGCGCGTCCCTACGCGTCCCTACCGTCCCTACCGTCCCTACCGACACAAACAAAACCCACGAGGAGTCCAAAGCCACGCTGTCTATGACCGGCGCGTAGAAGGCTGGTTGTGTGGCCCCACTCCCATGCACGATGAATGAATGAATGAATGAACTAAAACCCAGCTAACTCAGAAACCACTTCCTTAGATGATATTAGTAAAATATCTAGGTCAATACGAATAAATTTCTGCTTAAGATTGCTTTCTAATGGAAAATGGGATGAAATACTTCGCCACAGTTCGTCACTCCAGATGGCAATTTCTGCTGCCAGTCACCCCAAACGCAGCTAGAGAGGAGGTGGCACGGTTCAAAGGTTCCCAACCCCACCGGCAACGCCACACAGGGGCACCTTGCATGGATGCTGGGGACGCACGGACAGCATCGGCCATAGAGACCGCAAACGACCCAGGATTTTAACCACAGCGTGTCAAGCTGAACGTCTGTCCCCAAACTATTTCTTAAGAGCCAGACCCATGGTGTGCTGCTGTCCTCAGTAGTGGCATCGGCACCACCGTCCTTCCCAGCGAGGGCTCCCACACTACCTGACCCTCGTCACATCGGGCTGAGGCCGCACACAGGGCGGAGCTCAGGACTCTAACCGGCGAGCCCCCACACCCCTCCCCGCTGGCTGAGGCGAGCTGGGGCACAGGAAGGGGCCGCGCGCCCCGCAGCGGCGACCCCGGGCCCACAGGGCCTCTCCCGCAGCCCTGGCACACGCCGCCCGTCAGCTCAACCGTCCTCACGTGCCCCTGCGCAGACGGCACGGCCGGCTGTCCCAGGCGCCTTCCAGAATGAAACCGAAGACACCAGCAACTCCAGGACGTACCACACCGCTGGCAACGGCTACGTCGTGGGATCCAGCTCGAAGTGCCAGGATTTCTAACTATGTCAGAGGTGATTTTACAGCAAACATTTGATTCCTTAGCCAAATGCCTGTCAAACATACACACAAAAGCGACCTAAGAAAATGTCATCAGATCCTTTGATCTGAATGAAATTTTCTGGTGACATGAACAAAGTCTGGAATTCTGTATTTTCTTTTTTCATCTATAAATATCAAGTTACTGTCTCGCCCACATCTCCATTATAAAAGTTTCAAAGCACCTGCTACAGACGCCTGAACATTCTCCATAAAAAAAAAAAAAATACACAAAACAGTCACCCCAAAGAACAAGTAAAAGTCGACAAATTAATTCACCATTTTTGAATGTGGGCACTGCTAAGCAGGACAGCCAAGAGGAGGAGAAATGGGCTGAGCTCCGAGTGTAAGGCCCGCTGCCCTTGGCAAGGACACAGAAACTCTTACAGGGAGTCTTAACGGCTTAGACAGGATGCTACTTACTTCCTCATTAAATAGTTTGCTAGTTTCTTTTTTGATTGGGTCTATAAGCTGGACTTGGCCTGCGGAAAAGCCCACTAGGAGAGAGACACTTTCTGCTGTGGCTGTTAGGTGGTTGAAGTCATGACAAGTAGGCTGTGTTCCTTTGTATATCCTTTTATCTATTGGTTTACTCAAGTCAGCAGCCTGGAGGAGAAAGAGAAAAATACATACGGTAAACAGCACATTGAGGTGAGAACTCTAAGTCACACTACTTCATATTCCTCTATGACGTTAAATCTTAACAACACAGGTATTTAAAATACGTTTTCAGACTTTAGCATTTCATAAAAGCACTTTCACGTACCTCAGCCAACCTGACATGGTTAGACTACCCGCAATGTTTGTAACCGGTCCTTTATCAACCTCGTCTTCGCGTGGATTTAACAAAGACCCCTGCACTGCAGGAGGAAAACCCCGATACTAAGCTCAGTATGTGCGAGATGCGTGCCGAGCATTTTCTAGCAGGGAACCCCTAAGCACAGAAGGCTCGGTCTTCAAGTGCAGCTCCGGTACCTCAGTGCTCACCGGTGAGTCACCTGGAGCCCAGGGCTTCTCAAAGTGTGGGCCCCAATCGGCAGAGGCAGCGGCATCCCCTGGAAACTCAGGGATGCAAATTCTCCAGCCCCACCCCAGACACGGAATCAGAAAGGACGGGGCGGGCTCAGCAGGCTGTGGTTTAAAAAGGCTTCCGGGTGATCCTGATGCCCACTCGGGTTTGGGAACCAAGACCGCAGCCCACGGCCAGCAGGTGCTCCCTTACCGGGCCCCGCCCTCTCCCGTCCCTCCCGCACTTACTAACAGGTAACCTTCACCTGCGGAGGCCACGCCCCCTCAGTGTGGGACATGCATCATCTTTCATCTTTACAACGGTCCTTCCAGGTAGATAATATGTCTCCATTTTGAGAAAACAAGTTTAGGGAAGTTCAATAACTCAACCAAGGCCACCATACCTACCTACTACGTGGCAGGGCGACTTGGGAACCCAGGTCTGTTTGATGATAAAGAGGGAGAGAACATACACCCACACACCCACACGCCCCAAAGTCAAGTGCAAATGACGTGGACTAAACGTGACTTTCCAACGTGCCAAAGCAGGACTCTTTTCTTCATGAGAAATGCTGTGCGAGCCAGCACGCTGGACTGTTCCTGCTGGAATGAAGGAACCCGCCCCCGCCCACTGTTACATCCCAGGTGTGGACCACGGCGAACCAGCCCGCCCGCAAAGCAGCCCGTGGCCGCACGGGCTCCGCGGGTCTGCACCGCCACGCCCTGCGTGGCTGATGAAGGTTCCCCCTTCCAAAGAGGCCTGTGACGCTGCGAGGACTCTAAGTCTGACTTTTCAGATAGCAAATGTGAAAACCGAGTCGAAAGAGGACCGCCTGACGACAGGCCTTTGCGCAAACTCAAAACCCGAGCGCGTCTGGAAGTCTGGACCCAGGGGTGCCAGGTGCTGTGGGGTGCAGGGCTGAGGGGTGCAGACGACGCCCTCGCCCAGCCACCCCACCCAGGGGTACCAGGCGCTGCGGAGGTGCATGGCTGAGGGGTGCAGACGACGCCCTCGCCCAGCCAGGCTCTGGGAGGGGGCGGCGGCTCCGCCCTGCCCATCCCAACCTCATAGGATCGCCTGCAGGATGAAAGGACAAAGCAGATGCAGGAAAGAGCCTTGGAAATCATGATCTGAAGTATATATGAAACCAAGGGCAGTCCTGACTTCCGGGCGAGGGGGACAGGGGCCGAAGGGAATGGGAGGGGAGGGAGAGAGTGTCACAAGGCAGGGACTCGAAGCCAGCTCAGCGGAGGCCTTTGGCGCCAGCCGGAGGCCAGGCACTGAGGGAAGGCCCGAGCCTGGGCACTAAAGGCAGGAGAGAGAATTCTAGGCTAAGAGAACCACACAGCAAATCATCTCAGAGTGAGAAAGACATCGGCAAAAGTGCAATAGCTCAAAATATAAAATAAGATACACTGGCAGCTAGAGACACAAATCAAATCTGAAATAGGTACAAATTAAATTATGACATGATCTCTATAGGAGCATACATAACTCCTGAGACTTTTTTTTAAAAAGTCTGCTTAGGGAACTTCCCCCTAAAATAATATTACTAGGGGGGAGAAAGTAAAAAAAAAAAAAAAAATGTTAAAAATAGAAAAGAAAGAACAAACCATTTACAATAATAAAAAATAAAAAATAAAGCATATACCTAAAATTATCCACTGAAATATAAAAATCTCTTCAAAGGTACGCCAAAAATTAACAAAAACATACTGATATGAGTGAAATGAACATAAGAATGCACAGCAGTCCTCAGAGCAGAGGAGGTAAAGGCGCCCATCTCTCCGGGGCTGCTGGTTGGCACGGATGGACCCGTATAGTGCTGCGCCAGCCCCAGTTCCCGGCACACCCGTTACTGAAAAGATGCTGCCCGGAATGAAAGCCTATGCGAACACCTGAAGTCTTAGACATGCTAACTGAAAGATTGATCTTACTCTTAAATCGCGTAAATACTCACGTAGACACGTTTACTAATTTGCTTAACAAACTTTCTTCTTAGCGCACCGCTCTCACAGCGGCCCCGTCCACGAACGGTTTAATAGTCTGTACTCGAAATTAAATGCAGAAGTCGAGAATAAGCTTTAGAAATTTTCACGGCAGTTTGACAGAATAATTTTATATCTGTTGAATCTAATAACAAAAAAATGAGCGTTTGCATTCTGCACGACTTTTTCAGTTTCTTTTCCTAGTAATTTTTTTTTTTATTTCACAAAAGCATCCGTTCAGACAGGCTGGTATTTAGAGCACTGGTCCCCAACCCTGGGAGAAGCGCTGTCTGTCCTTGATGCAGAAGGCCCAGGCCCGAGGAACACTCAGAATCTCTTACTTCAGGTCACTCCTCCCCCCCAGTCCCCAGTGGCACGGATCCTTCCAGAACAGAAACCTGGCCAGGCCACATGCCACCTACATCAAGCAAGAATTACTGTGAAGCCTGCGGGGACTGCTAGGTGTGCGCCCCCCGAGAAATTACCCTCTGAGAAACGCACGGGCGCCCCTAGTGGTACCTGAGCCTCTGGAGCCCAGCCCAGCCCAGCATCTCCCCCTCGCCTTGTCCTCTTTCCTCCACAGCCAGGCGCAGGCCCTGCCTGTTCCCACGGACAGGCCGGACAGGCCGCCGCCCTGCTTCCGGTCCCTCCACCTTCCCTGCGGGCGGGGTGTGCCGTGTGCTCTGAAGTCACACAGCTCCCGGCAGCAGCGTGCTAACTCCCTGAGCCAGCCACGCCGCTTCCCACGGTCAGCAGCCAACAAGGCTTCCCAGGCAGAGGGGCACGTGTCTGGTAGGGGAAGGGGCCCGACCTCAGAAGCAGGCGGGCCGAGGGTCAGCCCTGCCTTCGCTCCGGGCAGATGCTTGTTCCCGCTCTCTGAGCCTCAGAGAACCGCCCCGACGCCCCTGCAGGGTCGTGAGGCCAGCAGATGATGGCCATAAAGCAGAGGGCACAGACGCACTCAAAGGCAGCTTTCATTATTAACTCATCCCTGTCACGTCCTCCGTCGGGTCGAATGGCTTCCTCATTTCCATCACAGCGGACTGTGATGACATGCCAGCAGCCCTGCCCTCTGTGCTCTGTCCCCTCCGCGCCCCCGAGAGCAGCACCAGCTTCCCCGCCCGGGACACTTCTCTGCACCCGGAACTCCACACGTGTCATCCCGGCGGACCCCGCAGTCTGCCCTCACCGCTGGCGGCGACACTGTCCGCACTACACAGCTGAGGAACCTGGGGACGAATCACGGGGTCGGCGCCTGGCACTGTCTCGCCCCCCACCCGACACGTCTCAGGCCTGGTGCAGGCCACAGCCCTCCTTCCTGGCTTCATGAGGTCACCCTCCTGGCGGGGACAGTCTCCTTTGTCCCTGTGTCCCCGTTCCCAGGAATCTCACCCATCAGTCAAATCCCACCACCTCCAGCAAGCAGCTGCCCAACCGCCGTTCCTCGGGCTGTCTCCTTTATCTCAGTTCTCAAGGACCTAATTCGTTCCACTAAATTTAGTGGTCAATCACTTCCGACTACAGTATTGTTTTATGTCTGTTACCATCAACTACAATAGAATTACAATTACGATAAAAAATTAGAATACAAAGTCCTTTAAGGAGCAGAACTTTGTTGTTAAAGTTACACGGTACCGTTCCACGAAATCGGCTTTTGTTTCTCGGCTTTCCGGTGGATTCGGACGCTATGGGACTTTTTTAAAGCTTCTGCATCTTGAAGATTGCCAGTGATCTGAATTCTTAAGTATGAACTTAATAGTACTAATTTATTAAAACGTCTTACCAACTTTAAGAATTCGATCACATCTGCTTATTCAGCCCCGGCAGAGAACCCAGGGTGTCACGAAGGCTCGGTATCTGCTGAATGAATGAAACCGCGGCTGCTTCTCATTTTTTCAGTGAAAAGATTAAATTTCACTGCTGTGCTCGTTAGTGTCTGTATAAGCAGTTACTGATTACGAATGTCAGGGTCTCATTCTCAACTTCAGATGCCGGCTTAAAATTCCTACTACTGAAACAGAGCTGGTTCTAAAAATCCTCGATCAAAAAGTACAAACTTTAAAATGTCATGTTTCTTTTTCTTGGACTTTTGATCCTTCAAATCCCTGTTATTCTCTTTGTGACAAACACTGCTGAAATACGGAGTCAGCTGGGTCGGCTCAGCACGGCCCCAGCGAGCATTGATCTCGCCAGCACAGTAAAGGCCTGAGGAAGCGCTCGCCTCCACCCCTGAGCCCCCCAGGCCTGCAGAGGAAGAGGAGGAGGGCCTTGAACCTGGGAGGGTCCAGCCCACCGAAGGGGAATGGCCGCCACGGGCTCAGCGGGCCTGCCAGGGCCTCGGCGCCCCGCCACAGCCGTCGGTGGGGCTCAGAGAAGGCATGTTCGGGGGAACCTGCTCCCGGAAGCATTTGGGTGGCATGGAAAACAGCTCAGAAAGACCCCGTGTGAAAAATGCATGTCAGATTCTGATACGTGGGGGGCAGTGTAGGCATGAAAGGTGGGTTTCGTTTTCCCAAAACTGCACTTTCTCCTTCCACATGCGAGAAGTACCCCAGAGAGCACCTGTCCCATGGAACTTGCCAGAAATGAGTCCTTTTACTAGCATACCTGACAGCTGCCAAACGCCCACCTCAGACCTCCTCCCTGTCTCACCCGTCTCCACCGGAAGTCACTCCTAAGCCCCTCGCCCAAGCTTAAATTAAGCCTGCTGCCTCGGTCGGGTCACTAGTACAGCACCCGCTACCCAAATGACAGCTTCAGTGCCTGGTCCTCCCTCGTCCCCCACCCAACCTAGGTCAGCCTCCTCGGCTTGGCGCCCGGCTCTTTCCACCCATTTCTACCCACTTGCAATTCATCCCACTTTGCCGGATGAATCTTCACGAAGCCTAAGGCTACTCTCCCACTCAAACCCTCCCCAGCTCCGCCGGGCACAACAGAACAGCGGCTGAACTCTCTAACCTGGCACCCACGGGCCCTAACATGGGCCTCATCGCCCCTGCCCCCCGAAGCACCTGTTCACACGCTGCACCTTCGAGCCTCAAATGCCACCTTTCCCCAGAAGGCCGCCCCTGCTCCCAACACCCACACCAATTCTGCTCCCAGCAGCACGACCCGCACCTCTTCCTGGCCTCACTTCTGAGAGGCTTTCTCTACCGCCCCCGGCGCCCAGCGCCACGTGCCACAGTTAGGAGCTGTCGTATGTTAACCGTGTTCCATACACTGTGGACGTCCAGCTCCTTTTACACACAACGGAAGGTTGGGAGCCGCCGAGTCACTGACGGCCCGAGTGGAGCAGCCCAGCCCCGCGGGCATCGGAAATCAGGAGAGCCAGACGCCGTGCTCTCCGCCGTCATGCCCCCAACCGCACCCCGAAGGCCAGCGTCGGAGCCACCGCAGACACGGCAGTAGGACACGCAGGGGGCATCGCTGTGGGTCCCGACCCGTGCCCGGAGCAGACGCAGGGCAGGCTCGCGGTGCACCAGCCCCCCCACGGTCCACGTCTGCCTCCGCGGTCCTCGTGACACCCCAAAGGCCCGCACGACTGGCACTGCCGCCATCGGAAGAGTCTAGCACTTAGAAAAAGGTACCAGGGGTGTTAAGTCAGTCAGGTTTGGGACCGCTTATCCCAGCAGGAAAAACAATGTCGTCCAACTGCACAGTTTCGTTGTGAGAAAGGAACAGGGTTCATCTGGGGCCTTGCAACACAAGTGACATCGTTGAATATCTGCTGCAGAGAGGAACCCACGTGAGGGGAAGAAGAGGGTTAGGAACAGAGGGGCCCGCAGCCAGACACGGAAAAGCTGGAATACAACCCTGCTGCTGAGCAAAACCCTGGCAGCCCGCGCCTCGCAGGCGCCCGTGTGCAAACGAACCGGCCCGTCAGCAGACGGCCAGCGGTTTCTGACCCTGTCACAACCTGCGCCCTACGTGTCATGGCCGCTCCCGTTTTATAAACGGGGACGGAGTCAGCTGTCGGGAGGAAGCAATGACTGTCTAAACTCCAACCCGTGCTCCGTCCACCGCGTCATGTGGCTATGACAGGAAGCGGACACGACCTCAGGTAGCACCTAGCTCTGAAACGCTATCACTGTGTGACTCCAGCCCCTCCGCCTGCTGGGGCGGGAGTCACACACTCTGCCCGGCTCGGCTGGCCCAGATTCCAGACGCGTCTCCTTGATGCATTCCCCCCCGGGGCTGCTTCATTCAACGGGAGGAGGACACTGAAGCCCCAGCGTGATGCCTGGCACTGAACGGGCACCGAGGAAACTGAGTCCCTTCTTTTAAACTGAGATTTCTCCTTCTGAACACATAAGGACTCTCTGCTTATCAAACAGGCTTTGGAAATTCTCAGTATTCGTTAACACCTACAAAAATATATAAATAAGAAAAAACAGGAATATGTCTTTCTGCCCTCATTTCCGGAAGACAGCTGCGGAGCCCAAGTTGAGGGCACGCTCTCCTTCCGATATCTTTCCCTAGATGAGAGCATCTCCCTTCCTCCTTCGTTCGCAGACACACAAGCACCCGAGCCTGGCACAGCAGACCCACTCCCTGACGGAGGCAAACGTGCGTGCGTCGCCACGCTTCTGATGGGCCGTGACCCGGGACTGAGCACCGCCCCCCGAATTCCAGAGCTCCGCTCACGTGGCAGCAGCCAGGCCACGAGAAGTGGGGCAGGGGACTCCACGAAGGGAGAGAGAAGGAAGGACGAAGAGCCGGATACCTCGGGACATGGGTGCATGAGATGCGGTACGCGAGGGGCCGCCTTGCTGTCTGCCACTCCACGACGGGACGAGGCGCACGGCTGCCGAATGCGGGAAATGCGCCCCACGGGACCCCACAGCCACAGTCCGGAATCGCTCGCTGTTCACCGAAGCACCACCGCCTGCGGGGGCCGGGGGGCGGAGGGAGCAGGGCTGCAGCCACGAGGAGCACCTCCTCCCAGGCCCAGCGCTGTCAGTCAAGTGTCTGCCGAGATGACAGCCTTCTGCCGTGATCACGCATCCTCGTCTTCTCCCAGTGCGGCCTGTCACTTAGAAGCTGTTAGCTATGTAAAATCCATCCCTTCCCCTTGGAGTACGATTGAAACAATAAACGCGAGAAGGGCCAGACTGCAACGTCTCCGCCGTGTCGTCTTCTCCTAGGCTGTGTACCGCGCGTCCGGGTTAAGTCCTTCACGACAGGACAAAACGCTCCCAAGGGCCGTGGTGGCGCTTCGTTTGGGCTCGTGAAAAACCGACTCTTCATTAAAGAGAAACTATGAGTAAACATCAGATAAATGCAATTTGCACCAGATCTCATCACATTCAAATGCGGACACACTCAAATGACCTGTTTATTAAACTCGTCTATTCAATGTGCATGGAAATATGCACTCCTTCCTAAGGGAACAGTGCCATCTCAAACGGAAGAAAAGGCAAGGCACTTTCATTTCTGCAAAATACTCATTTGAAATTCTGAGAAAATCGTTCTTTAAAAGTTCCCTTTGAAAGGGGTGGCAGGTGGGGAATTCCATGACTTTCCGAAAGTGCTGTGGTGACACTGGTACACACTGTGGCCCGCCGCGGCGGGCAGGAGGTGCCCGGGGGCTGCTGCACCCAGACCCCGTGGCCTCCCACGCTCAGACTGGCCGTGAGCGCGCCGGTCCGGCACAGCACGCCCGTGGATGCCGGCAGCACGCGCAGGCACCGGCAGAGGGGCTCCCGTGCCACACGAGAAGGGCCCTGAGGCCCCAGCTGTGTGGAGGCCCTTCCCTCCTCCCTCAGATAAACTGAGGCCCAGGGAGGGGCGGTGACCTGCCCAAGGTGTCACAGGGCCCAGAGCTGTGCTTGCAACCACATCAGGCTGTCACCCCTTTTTTTTTCAATCACCCAAGTACAGGTGGAACATCAGACTACTGAATCTGTAACATACACATTTCAAATAATGACACTGACGTGTACAGTAACGTTACATCACATGACAGCGTTTGGAGCCAGCACACTGCTGTATTTCCAAGCAGGCAGCAAGAGAGCCAGAGAGACACGACACTTCTTACGCGCTGAAGGGGGACAAGCCACTGAAGCCGGTGGCCAGAAAACTGGCCTTGGCCTCTGCGATTCAAACGGCTCGGGCCCGGCCAGGCCCCTGCTGAAGACAGCAGCCTCAAGTCGGGGGGAGTCACAGAGCCGGCCCGTCCCGAACACTCCGGCCAAGAGACGCTCTCCTTTCTCCCCCACCTGAATCTTACGGCGTCACCGCACCTGCTCACCTGGCACCTGTGCTCTTAGTCACCTGTCACATACGTCTTCTCTCCCCATCTAGCCCAACACTTTTTTAGGGCGTAACTGTCTTAAAGGTCACCTCACTCACAGCCACGCGAGCATTTCTGGTTAGTTTTCCCTCTGAGTGTTTAAAAGCCCTTTTAGCAGTGCAGCCCTAGGCGTGCAGAGACGGCCGGTTTCAAAACGTGGACCCGTGAGACCGGCCCACACGGGGACGTGGAAGGCAGGCCCACCTCACTCCTGCGGGAGTGAAGCTGCCCCGCCTTCACGCGGGGCAGTGTGGCCCCGTGTAGCAAGAGCCTCCTTTCCTTTAACACAGATTCAACACCCAGGAATCCTTAGAAAACATCTGTCAAGTGTGTAGGCCATCTGTGATAGCCCCAAACTGGCACGACACAAATGTCCACGTCCAGCAGGCCGAACAGCGGGTCACACAGACTCCTCCTCATGGAACACACGCACGGAGGGGAGGCGTGGAAGGGCCTCAAAGAACAATCCTGAGGAAAAGCAGCGGATGCAGAAAAGCACGCACTAAATAACCCTACCTGCACGGGTTCGCACGGGAGGAAAATGAACGTGCAGCGCTGCAGGTGAGCATAGTGGGCACTCCTGGGGGGGGGGGTTGTGCGTGTGTGTGTGTGTGTGTGTGTCAGACAGGGGGCCTCTGCGTGGCCAGGAGGGCTGCTCTGAATCTGAGGTCGATTCTGCCTTGTGGAAAATTAACAGAGCTTTAAATTAGACATACTCCTGTCCGTATGCTATCTTAAATGCAAAATAAAAATTTTTAATGCGCAAACACATGAACAAAGACAGTGTACTCAGCTTTGTTTATGACAAAACATTAACTTCCTATGTGTTTCAAGAAGGAAATGGGTAGACATATCATGTAGCCGTTTAAAGTGAAGGTATTTACTTACTAGCAAAAGAGAATATTATATTCTATATCGTTAAATAAAAAATACAATAAAAATGGAATTCCAAAGACAAAAAGAATCACAAAGAAATCTTAAAATCACATTCCTACTGTAATAACAGTATAGTTATTTTGATTGTCTTGTAGAATAAAGCAAAAAAAAGTTAATGAAAAGATCCTTATAAATCAAGAAATCAACTGTAAAGAGTATGAATGTCAATAAAGAAACTGTGTTCAAATGTTACTTAAGATTTTTTACATGTGAAAACATGGTTTTTATTTCCCCCAAACAGTTCATGTATTATAAAAAAAAATACAGAAGACAAGACACGATGTTTGAGATTTGCTTTAAAATACTGCAGTAAAGGCAAGATGATAGATGAGACCAGCTACGTGCAGAGAAGCTGGGGCAGGTGTGTGGCAGTTCATGATACCAGGCCTCCGTAACTAAAAAAGTATGATTCTGTTTGGGCCATATATTTACTTATTTGTACATGTTTGCAAAAAAAGTTTTTGAAAAGATATTCCCCCACAATATTAAAAGTGGTTATTAAAAGGGGGGTAGTATTTAGGTAACAATTTTTTGCCTGTCTTAATTTCTACCTTTTTGTCAATAATTACATAATACTTATGTAATTTTTTAAATAGAAAAAGGAAAAAAAAAACTGCTGGGACTATTTCAAAATTATTCTAGTAGTTTCAAAGCGTGCCATGGCCTAGCACAGGGTCACAGCAGACTATGTGGCTTGTGAACAGTAAAATTCACCATAAAAGGAAGCGTACTGTTACATCTAGTAAATGCGTGAGCAAGATGATGTATCGCCAACAGGTGATATTTTTCAAACGGGCCAAATTGTACGTCTCCCGTGAATCAGGACTGCTGGAGTCTGTTACTAACGTTTCTGTAGCGGCAGCGATGACACTCAGTGGGCTGAGAAAGGACAGGAGAGTTCTTTGAAGGGGCCGATCGTTCAGGGACAGATAAGGAGGCCATGACTGTTTCCACTGTCTCCCTTCAAACAGCACTCCCGGTAGAAGGGAAGGGTTCGCTGTGTGTTCCCAATTTGCTACAGTGGCAGATAAAGGTAACCCTCCCCAGAGCCCTCCTGGGGAAATCCAATCTGTTCCGAGCTTACCTCTCAGTTTTTCTCTAAAGTAGATCTAAAACTGAATCCCCATCTTTCTCACAAGAATTGAACTGAGAACTCATCATTAGTCCCATGCTTTTCTAGAGATCCTAGGAAAACGCAATCCTAAATTATCTTTAATCCAGAAATAGCTAAAAGAGTTACACGGCAGAATCTGTTTTTCTGCATTCAGTAGCATTTTATCATTTAAAAGTTAAAATCTCGAGGCCCGAAATAAAAATACAGGGATGGGACTGTTTTCACAGTCTCTCTCAACGGGGAAAGCGCTGTATTTTAAATGTAGGTTAGCAGGCCAACCGGCATGGAACGGAGTAAGGAGCTTCACAGTGAAGGGGAAATCAACCATAATCTAAACGTTAACACTTGGCAACAATTGCACACTTGCTTCCCTCTAAGCACTTATCGTTCATTATGGCATGTAATGAAACATGCATAATTAAAAACCTGCTACTACTAGCTTAGAAGTTAAATAGAAAGCTATTCACTAAGAAGCGGACTGCAGCGCCACGCGTTTCCAGGTGTGAATCACTGTGTAGCGTATCTCCGTACACAATGGTATACAGGGAACGGTCAGTCTTACACTCATGGGATCGGAGGACAAACGAGCTGGAGCGAAGCTTTAACAAAAGACACATTTGCTCTCAAGATGCTGCGTTTTAGGACCAAAGTAGTAAACTGCCTAAAACCACACACTTTATTCCCACCGCAACTGAACTTGGCCCCGGTCTTACTTCCCACCACGTGCACCCTGGTCAGTAACTCAAAAGAGCCCAAGGGCAGCCGGACCCCACACCCTCATTTCCTGTCTCCTTTCCTTTCTCCCGTGGTCCTCTTTCCACATCAGATAAAACCAACTAGTTGTCAGACCTTGAAATGACATTATTTATAACAAAATACAGAAGACTTTACAAAACTAGTAAGCTTAGCACAGGCCAAAGGACACTCATTCAGCGGGTGCCAAGCTCACGGATGTGCTCCAGCCGCTGCCAGCCTCCTCCAGGCTGAGCAGGGGGCGGGGACCCGCCGCCTGGCACTTCAAAGCCCTGAGCTGGCCAAGCCGGCTCCTGGCTCCTCCCGCAGATGCAGCTGCCGACTGCCTTCTGGACGACCCTCCCTCCGCAGCAGAGCGGGGCCCACGACTGAGCGCTGGCCCACAGGGAAGTCTGCGAATTTGGTTGCAAACGTAGGAAGGACGCGGGCATGGGAGCAACTTGAAGCAAGGGAGCACAGAGAGGGAAAGCTACGAAACGCAGGCCAGCAGCCCGGCGTGGTTATGACAAAGGCTGAGGCTCCAAACACCGGCAGGTCCCAGAAGCAGGGCCCAGAAGCAGCCCCTGTGCCCACAACCCACAAGGCAGTCCTCAGGGCAGTGTGGAACGATCCCATCTTGCCTCCTCGTGGGGCACTGCCACTCGATCTGTACTGCAATGTGAAGAAGGCACAGCAGCCTAATGTCCCCAACTCTTGTCCACCCCAAGTCCAAGTACTTATGCTCCTCCCCCGAAGTCCTTGGACTTCAGGCCACGTACATGCAGGTCAGCAGTGGGAGACCACAGCCACGTAAGGACCCAGAGGAGGAGGAGCATGGCCACGCAGAGTGCCAGCAGGGCCTGTCCGGGTGCGGGACAAGAAAGGCGCTGGGAGGTGGGTATCTAAGCCTAGGACTGCCCAGTCCAGAGGGCTACCTGCCCTCACAGCAGGGCACGTCCTCTGCCTGGGTCCCTGGCACACACCTGGATCACCTACCATGTTAAAATGTGAACTCTAGTGTCAGCCCCACCCCCACGCAGGTCCCACAGCAGACAACGACACGTGGAGCAGTGAACCACTCACAAGGGTAAAGCGGAACGTTTCGGAGCACGGGGCTGGAGACCCCGGGGCCCGGGGCCGCGGTGGAGCCAGGCCACCAGCGTGCACCAGGCTGCTCCTGGCACTCCGAGCCTGGATCCGCTTTCGGCCTTTCCGTACTACTGATCCCACAAAATGAGAAAATGGGGACCCAGCAGTCCTCCTCATGCGCAGTTTCAGTTACCCGCGATCAACCGCGGTCTGAGAGTATTAAATGAAAAGTTCCAGAAATACACCGTCCGTAAGGTTGAAGCCACACGCCGTTCTCAGGAACGTGACGGAGTCTCATGCCGTCCCATCCGGGAGTCATTCGTGCCAGGGTCCAGCATCTCCACGCTGCGTGTGCAGTGCCATAAATACCCCGAGAGACCACATTACATCATTTTTCTCACAGTGTGCTGTTAGAATTGTTCTACTTGACTATTGTTGTTGTTTTGCCATAATTGTTCTATTTTACTATTATTGTTGTCATCTCTTACTGCGCTTAATTTACAAACTTCACCATAGGTGTGTATGTATGGATAGGAAGAAATCCACATCCAGGGTTCAGACCGTCTGTGGTGTCAGGAATCGGGGGCGGGGGGTGGGGCTGGGACCGATCTCCTGCAGACAGCGGCGCTGTCATAAAGTAGCTGTGCCACACACGGCGCGCACGGACCCCGGAGTTAAAGCGTGTCCAGCAGTGGGAAGAGCGCCAGCACCAAGTGCTGTGTCAGTGTGAGCGACTATCGTTATTAAATAGATAACATCACTTCACATCTGCTAAATGCACTCAGACCAACAGCGGGTTAGCATGCAAACAAGCATCACTTCCCCATAAGCACTTCCAAAAATAAATGGATTCTTCTGTTTAGTTGCCTGTCTAAATGTGGGGGGCAGGGAAAGTGAGAGGCGGGAGGAGGAAGCACGCAGAGCCCAGACGACCAGCCTCTGCCCCCCGGCAGAAACGACGACGGTCCCCTGGGTGGAAAGAGCTCAATCGGCTGGTCCTGGTTCACTTTCATGAAGCAGCGGGACTAAGGCAAAGCCAGCAAGATCACTTTTTCCAATCACTTAAGATTTTACTAAATCAGTGTAGCATCACTTTTTAAAGTTGTGAAAATAACCTAAGCTCCGAAGCCAGATCTTATCAATTTATATATCAATTTACAGCTCAACGAAAGTACAAGTTAATTTCTGAGACAAACACACTCAGAAGCGATGGCCAGGCACGTGGCCATGCAGAGGTTGGCCTATGACCTCAAAGCCTCTCTCTGACACAGTGTAAGTAAATGAATACGAAGAAAGGGGCATAAAAGTATGTTTCTACTTTTAAAAAGCTGAAAGGTTGCTGCTGAGCGGATGGGGCTAAGAATCCGATGGGAGTAATGCAGAAATTTGGATATTACAACCATTTGTTATGCGACCATGTGACAGCCACACATTTGCACCTACTCTTCCGAACAAGGGTTCATACCAGGGTTTATGGAAGGCAGTGTGGAGTGCTAGGAAGGACGCTGCCACCCACCTGCCCACCTGTCCACCTGCCATGTAGCCCCAGCAGAGGCATCTACATAAAGTGGGAAACAGCACTACTCATTTCGCAAAGTGTTGGTGAGGATGAGGCAGTGTGTGTGGAGGTCCTGGTTTAGTAACCCGCACAGAGTAAGTGCTGAATAAATGGCAGCTGTGATCATAACCAAGTTAATCAATTACTACTAATATAACCTACAAATTACACAGCCGCTCGGCTTGGACTGAGTGTCTGCTGCGAGAAGACCCCTGAACGAGACCCTCTAAGGCCGGGGTTCTCCCACAGCGATCACCGGGCCGGCAAGCAGACCGCTGACTGCTGGGCCCCTCCCCAGAGCTCCTGACGCAGCTGGTCAAAGCAGATACCCAGAACGCGCGTTTGCTGCTTCTGAGTGGATGTGCTGCTGGAGGGCCGCGCGCAAGAGAACCGCGCTGTAGGGGAAGCGAGAGGGACTGGGCAGGTTCTGCAAACGTGAGAAGTCAAATACGCAGGCAGCAGCGTAGGTGGGTGTGAGACCAAGCCAAGCAGACAGGCAAAACAGGCGTGCAGGGCGACAGGTGTCAGCTAACATCTGCGTGCGAGCACCTCATCGCACAAATGGGGACAGAGGAATTCTATGAGGCCACTGGCCGGCTAACTGGCTTACTAGGCTCAGCGTGGATTCGATGGTTTCAGCAAAGTGAGCCATTACAAATCTTGGGAAAGTTGGCTGCATGGTGACAACCGCAACTGCAAGCAGATATGGGACAGTAAGTAGGGCCAGGTCAAGTGGTACGGAAATGGGGGTGGGCAGCAGTGAGCCACCTGAGAACCAAGCCCCATTAAACCCTCATATTGATTAACTGGCATTACCAGGTGTTAATAAAGGAGCTAAGAGACCTCAGACATGAGCCACTCAAATGAGAGGCCAACGTCTTACTCCTTCAGTTTTCTATGATGTACTAAACACGGTCCTTAGGCTTCGTGCATAATGTGAAGTAGCTATCATTGCACATTTTATTACTAATCTCGTCAATATTTATTTACCAAATGAAAATTCTACAAAATGTGTTTCAAAACCATGCTCACCGGCAGGTGCTATTTCATTCACTCTTTTGAGGTCGGGGTAAGAGGCTTAGACAAAAATAGCAATTATGAGCTAAGACTGGGAGGAGCAGGGAATTAAGCAGTGAAGGGGTGAGGAGTGGCTGTGCGCTCCAGGCAGAGGAACCGGCCACCAGAATCTGTGGCCAGGAGGGCGAGGCTCGCTAGGAGGATTAAGCAGAGCCAGCGAGTGAGAAAGACCGGGGAAAGGGAAGAGAGGGTGATAAGGTGGGCAAGGGCGAGCTCGTTCAGAGCCTGGGCGTGATAACAATTTTGCTTTTAATGCTAAAAGCAACAAGGTTAAGCCTGAGAGTGAGGGTCAGATTCGCATTTTTAAAGCTCACTCTGGCTGCTACAGAGAATACAGTAGAGGCGACAAGAACGAAGCGGGAGACCAGAGGGCTGCATGGTGTCCAGGAGAGGGGAGTGAGGGCCGTGAAGACAAAGCAGACGCACCCAAGGTCCAGGATGGAGATAAAACCACAGGAATCCCCGAGAGAGCGAAAGAAGGTTGTGGGGAAGAGAGAGAGGAGAAACTGCCATGGACAACAAGGAAATAGAAAACATTTAAGAGGATTAAAAAGACACATCAAAAACAAAACTACATACATAAGCTGACAAGGAGGGATAGAAAGACATTTCAAGCAAATACTAATAAAAAGAAATAGATTTTCCAATCCTCAAAATAGAATCTATGGCAAAAACAGAGATGAGTCTAGAACACCAACACAAAGAACGCTCCACAAAGATGACCGGTTCTGTATGTGATACAGAGCAGAAAGAGACAGCAACTGACAAGTCCAGCACCACCGTGAGATACTCACCACACCTACCAGTCACTGATAAAGCAGTCACAAAACTACGAAGCTACAACGTGAAGAGCATTAAAAACTCGATCAAACACACAGAGAACGCACCCTTTTAAAAATACACGGAATGTTTTAACTGGGTCACCAAGAAAATATCTCATCACATTTCAAATACCTGATATAAACAATATATTCTATGACCACAGAATGTAAATAAGTTCATCAAGAACAAAATTAAACACCATGAATAGAAACTAAACAACATCTGCTTAGAAATTCAACGGTAAAAGAGGAAATGAAAATGGAGATAGTGAGATATTTAGATCTTAATGACAGTGACATTACCACACATCTAGCATATAGGAGACTATCTTGAGCACATCATTATAAAAAAAATGTTGAAAACCTATGTTTTCAATTCAGAAAGCTTAAAAAAAAGTAAATCTAAAGAAAACAGAAAGGAAATAAAATAACAAAGGGTATTAATAAAACAACAATGAAGAACAGTGGCTGGTTCTTTGAAACAAAATTTTAATTGACAAACTCTTGCAAGTCTCAAGAAAGAACTGAAACAGGAATGAGGAGGTGACGCACCAGCCGTGACGGAGCCCCACAGCTGTCCAGCAGCACAGAGACCTGAGCGCCCCAGGCTGCGGAGCAGGTGCCAGCTCCGCGGGGACAGCCACAGCTCCCAGCCACTGACGCCCACACCCATGCTCACGGACAGGCGGGTCAGGAAGCCGAGGCGTCAGAAGCGGGAGAAGGAGCTGGCCAAGATCACCATTAAGGAGTGACACAGACGGGGCTTTGCGGGAGCACACGCGGTATAAGAGTTCACTCCCCGCTTCCCAGCCCACCCACTGGGTCCACTTACTGCAACAAATCCTTCTCCTTCCTGGGAGAACAGACACAAACTATTGTGGGAACATGAGATACAGACACAGTAGAGACTTACACTGGGAGTGAGAACAGGGGACAGGACGGAGCCGTAAGGAAAGCCAGTTAGAGACCAGGCAGAGCGGGAGGGACTGGGTGGAAGTCGTGAGTGGCCAGAGATTTGGGCCAGAAAGTTAAGAAGTCGAAATTAAGGGACATGACAAGTTTTCAAGAGGAGATGGTCGACGGTTCAGATGCTGCTCAGGGGCCAGGAAGTCGCGGGCACTGGTGTCCGAGGGACCTGGCAGCAGGAGGCCGAGCCCCCGGTCTCCTGGGGACACCGCTGCAGGGGGAGCCCAAGTCACGCTGGGGCAGAAGGACACGGTTTCTGTCTGCATTAACGGTTTCTGGGTCTGAGGACGAGACCCGGAGTGCCAGTATGGGAGAGAGTGCCAGAGCTGGAGGTCACTGGGGGTGGACAGGGAAAGCCAAGCCACCAAGGAGCCGAGGTGCTGGACGGGCCACGTGGTAGACATGAAACCGCGTGGATGACGGCAGAACCGCAGGGGAGGCGAGGCTGTGTGGCAGGTCCCAGAGTCCCCCACGACAGAGGCGGCCAGCGGCTTCGAGGGGCTGGGGCAGTGGCAGTGGTGCAGGGGCGACTCTGCGAAGCTCTGCCAGCTGGACTGCACCCCCTGAGCTCTCTGGGACACAAACTGCCACCTCGGGGAGCCCCGAGCCGGGGAGCCCCGAGCATCACGCCTGCTGTGTTTCAGCTCATGTTTCAGCGAGCTGCGCGAACGGGGCCCTCAGCCTCGCAGCCTCGCGGCCACTATCCACGACCCAGAGGAACCGAGGAGCAATGCAAGGCGCTGTGCGACCGGATGAGGAAGGGGAAGGGAGAAGGGACTGGAGGGACAGCGGGGGTGAGCACTTCTTTGCGGGACACCAGGGGAAGGACACCGCAGCTTCCAAACAAAGCCCGCTCGCTCCCAGCGACCAAGATGCTAGACACAGTCTGCCCCCCCTGGGGTGGCCCGCCACGCTGGGGGCACAAGATCGGGCCGCAAGGAGCTCCTCAGAGCCTCCCGACCAGTGCAGGAGGAGCCAGTGGGCCAGATGTGCCTGTGACGGGGACTCGAAAGATGAACTCTCTCAGGCAAGCCCACAGAGGGCTGCAGCCTCGGCCAACTCGGCCACGTGAATCAGGCCACGTGCCCGCTACGCACGAGCACTGCGACGGACGTGGGCGGGTGGACGGTTTCCGCCCTCGAGACTCAGATCGTGGGGGACACAGAGATTTGAACAAAAACTTCCAACACTGGGAGAAGCTGGGAGGACGCCCCGTGGTCAGACGGCGGGAGCAGAGGACGGAGCCGTGCGCAGCGCGCCAACGGCCACGCCGGACTCCCCGCTGACTCGTCCACCACGAGCTCTTCCTGAGGCCAGGACTGTGCCTGTGACGCCGGGGTCCCCACAGCTGCCGCAGTGCGGTGTGCGTCTCCTGGCCGCCTACCCGGCCCCGTCTAAACACCCAGTCTGCTGTCTGCTGTCTGCAGCTCGGAGGGCCCCAGAGCAGTCTGTGTTTGGGGAGCCCAACCCTCCTGCTAAAGGCGTGGCTTAGCGAAGACCCCTCAACCTGCGCCTCCCACCGCTCCCGAGGCCACAGGAACGGGCTGCTGATCCAGCCTGGGGCAATGGATCAAAGGTGTGTGTGTGGGGGGGCTTCTTGCTCTTCTGAGAAAGTCACGAGAGCTGCTCATTCTCACCCTGGATACTGGCCCTCATGCTGGTCCACGTGATACAGAGATGTGGGGCCCGGAAACTCTACCACCACTGTGTCACCTAAGCCGGGCTGACACTCAGTGAAAGCAAAACCAAGGGAATCTCAGCTAAACAGAGCTGGCGCCCTACCCAAGGCAAGCCCGAAACCCACACAACCGCTGGAATTTTCAGTGGCATAAGCCACGGCATCCCCTTCAAAGTTTAAACATGTCTGAGTTAGGTTTCCTGTCACCTACAAACCAAAACA
Source organism: Macroglossus sobrinus (assembly GCA_004027375.1). NCBI lineage: Eukaryota > Metazoa > Chordata > Mammalia > Chiroptera > Pteropodidae > Macroglossus > Macroglossus sobrinus. The sequence continues at coordinate 43,097 of PVKZ01001816.1, read as the reverse complement.
TCCCTAACGCTATCATACATTCAAGGCACGCTAGATCCTAAGAGAATCACTGTCCACCTGCTCCTTGTACAGCACATGCCAATGTCCATCCCTGGCTTCCGAAAAAGTCAAATATTAAAAAGTCACTTAAACCTTTCGTGTCACTTAAACCTTAGAGAATGGCAACTGGTTAACATTTAAACAATAAAACTGTGGCTCAAAATTATCTATAAAAGATTATAAATGAAAATGTCTAAGTTTATAATTTTAACTACAAAAAATAAGAAAATTCCTCACGGCAAACACACACACACACACACACACACACACACACGCACACACACACCCTTAAACAACATTAAAACACAGGTGACAAACTGGGAATAAAAAAATCTGTAATTCATATCACAAAGGGCTGATCTCTCTAATACATAGAGTTCCTTTTTTAAAAAGTCAAGATCTCCAACAGAAAAATGGGCAAGAGAAATAAAACAGTTCACAGAAAATGAAATATGTTTCTCTCTTACTATGTAGAAGAATGCTTGACCTCTTTCGTTATAAGGGAAAAACAAACAAATTACACTATTTTCTCACCTATCAGATCGAATGCAAAAGTCTGACAACATTGTTAGTGAGGCTATCGGAAGACCATGCTCTCACGTGAGTACAAACGAGTACCCCACTCCCTGCGGAGGCCAATCGGGTGCTGTCCATCAGAAATACACCTGCCCCAGCAGCACCTCCTCTGGAAATACATCCTACAGCTATGTCTGCCTCCAAAATAGCGTGCACTCCAAGTTATCTGCTGCGGCATTATTTGTATTAAAAAAAGATTAACGATCAAGGGTCATCTGGTTAAATAATGACACACCCACAGTATGAATTTTAGGAAAGCAAATTTAAGAAAGCATGAAGCTTCCTCCTCACTACTATGGACTGATCTCCCACATAAATCATTAAGCAGAAAAAAACAAGGTGCAAAATACCGTAGCTAATAGGCTCCTCCAAATCCCTGCTCACATGTCATAACAGAAGGATGAGTCCAAGAAAAATAAAATGGTTATAGGGAAAGAAAGAGAACTGAGCGGGAAGGACAGAAATGAAAGCTAACCCTCTCTCAAGAGTTTTATAGTTTGAGGTTGGAAGCATACAAAAGTTTTACAGAATTAAACACAAAATTCGATTTATTTTACCGTCTTTGTTGAGGTGCAGCTGACATACAAAGCACTGTACGCATTACATGTATACATTTGAGGAGGCTGCACATGTGCGAACACCTGTGATACCATCTCCACGATCAAGGCCACAGACGTATCTAACGCCTCCCGCAGTCTCCTGTGCCCCTGGTTTTGTCCCGCTGTAAGAACACTTAACGTGACACCTCCCCTCTTAAGAAACGTGGTGTGCACACCACACGTGAACTACAGGAGCTAGGATGCAGAGCACATCTCTGGAATTTAGTCACTGAGCATAACTGAAACTTACACAGAATAAAATTTAAAACAATCCCTCACGTCCTAAAACTGGATTATGGTAACAGGTGTGCAACTTGGTGCGTTTACTATGATCAGAGAATTGTCCCTTTAAAATAGATGGCGGGAAGGTACGATGATCTGACAGGAATGGCGTGAAGAGGCAGAGAAAGGGTTAGAGAAAGCTAGTAGGGACGGCCGCCTCCCCCGCTCCGGGGGGCGCAGGGACCACTGGGGCCGTGAGAACGCAGGCTGCGGGGTGCGGACGCTGGTGGTGCTGGTGTGTGGACCATGCTTTGAGGGGCCAGACAACCCGAAGAGCTTGGCTCTGAGAGGAGTTGAGAGAAGGGACAGCAGCTGCCAGAGGCAAAGGACCCAGAGGGAGTGGGTGGGGGCCAGAAAGAATCCCCCCTTTTCTAAGATGAAGGAAACAACACGTGTTTACCGTAGAACTAGACTTAGCCGAGGTCAGAACGGGGAGCCAGGGCTCGGAGGTGGCAGAATGACGAAGCAGCACACAAAGACGGACGCACGTGCTTGGGACAGTGGCGGGAGCCCAACTCGCCGAGCAATGACACGACAAGCGTCCAGTGAGGGGTGGGACTGAGACAGTCCCATGTCGAGTCCTGAAAGCGGGTAACGCAGCAGGAACCCTCGAGGAGGGTAATACGCTCACACAGCACGTTACCTGGGGCACTGTCCCGAAATAAAAAAATGCATTTAAAGAATGTTTTTACTGGGAGTTCTGGAAGCGCGGATGCAGCCGACACCTAAACGCTTACCACCAAGAGGGGTCCCGTCCCCCAAGCCCTGCACCAGCGTTGCCCCTCACAGTGCCCACGGCTCCGGAGCTGCCCAAGGCCACGTCCTCGGGCCTTGGGCTTCTCGTTCTGCTGGTTTAGGATCCTCTACCCCCCTCAGCTCACCAACCTGCCAGAATTCAGTTCAAATGTCACCCCGTTGAAGCCTAAGCCCCCACTGCAATGGGGACAGACACGGCGCTGTGAGCATCTCCCACCTGAACCAGCGGGACCTGCGGACGCCGTATCCCTCCCTCCAGCAAGAGCTGCCGCGGGCGAGGGAACAATAAGGAAAGAAAAGCGCGTGGCGTGGCCAGCTGAGGATCCCCGCCGATCGGCCGCCGAGGGAACGCCACCAGGGCACCGCACAGACCTCGTCACGGAGCTGCAGGTTTCGCCTACAGGGCAGGAAACCAGCCCCTCCCCGCAGTCAAGCGCACACGCGATGCTAAGGAAGGGAAGCCGAGACTTAGCGGAATCGGGGTGCTCCCGCTTCCCGCGTCTGCACCCCTCACAATGTTTTTAAATACAAATGAGTGCAAAGGAGATCAATTACATTAAAATTCTGTTATACTACATTAAACAAATTTAGGATTTTTAGAAGTTTATTTCACATAAAGATGAACACGCTCTAGTAGCCGACCCATCCCTGAGCTACCACCGTAATTTCAAAGCAGCGATGAGTGTAAACGGTATTTGATACACCTGCAACAGCCACAGTGGGATATGCAAGCATCTGTGATTTTCACTGGTGATAAAGTCACAGGTCTGTTACAACTGTGATTTGTTGGCTATGTGCACAATTGAAGGGCAGATATAATTCAGTTAGAGGTGGTAAAAATAAAAATGTAAAATACTTTTCCCATCTGGATTGACATACCCGCCCCGCCCCCCAGTTCTATTCGGATGAAGAAGCCCTAATACCTGCATGTTGTCTAAAATAGCAGACGCCACCATTCGTGACTTGTCCATCTCGCCACTAGACGGTGGGCACGTTAGACCAGGGACAATGTCTTGTTTTTGGGTCTAACAGGTCCAATAACTGTCAGTTGTAGCCGTTTACTACTCCACGGGACCGTGAGCTCCTCGATGGCAGCAATGCTGTCTCAGCAGCCCCAGAAAGCAGACACTCGGGGCATCCTGACCGATGAGTGCGTGCAGGACACCTTGTCTCCCTGGTCAGACACTCCTCAAGGTCAGGGATCACGTCTCACGCTTCCTTGAGTTCCCAGTCTAGGAGACTGCTTTTCTCACAAAACCACTCAAATGTTCATTAAATCAAACATTCAGACGAGACAGAGCCTCTGGGACGGAGAACGGGCACCTGTACCGGGTTTCCTATGGCCGGAGAAACAGCAAGCGCCTATTCAACCTACAAATCACGAATCGGGACAGAAGCTGTGGCGTTGAGAAAATGCTAAAAGAGCGATTGCCAAATAAACTTCAATCAGAAATGAAGATAAAGCATTTCTGAAATCAGAACTATAAGGCTACCCATTCTTAAATCCATAAAAATGTGATGTGAACACAACATTTTGGAGCAAATCATCTATTTGAAATCCAACCCAATATTCTTCTCCTAGGCAGAGACTATTTCTTCACCTTCACTCCTTAATTCCCCTGGACATTTAAACTGCATAAGTCAAGTGTAGAGCACATCCTTCTACTTTACGTTACCGTTATCGGCACAAAAACACAAGTCCTCCTTACAGACCGGAAATGTCTACTTCACCTTCGAGTCACCCACGGGAGACAGCAGCAGCTCGTACGTAACAGCCCTGCAACAAGCACTTGACGAACGAGGGTTCTTTTTTAAAACAACATACCTCGGACTCTATTATGAAAAACAGATGCCGAATGTTTAGAGGAAAAGGTAACTTGTCACGGATATTCTCAGACAACTTAAAATGTCCTGAAAACTAAAATTGTGAATGTCTATCAATTAAAGTTATGTCTATTTTTGATGTCTACTCCTAAATAACCAAATAGGGTCACCTTTCATATTTCTAAACAAACCTCACTGAAATATAAATAAAATCGTTCTCTAAAACATCGAATACCACACTACAAAACTCTTCACATTTATTTTTAAAATAAGGTTCTTTAGGCACACAGCCAAACCAGTCAGTGACAAAATCCACCGACTCTGTTTTGAGTCTTGCTCAAGTTTTCTACCAGAGTACAAGAAAAAATAATAAATTAAGTCACTAGATGAACTCGAAGATAATAGATGTAGATGACAAGCTTCTGGAGGGCAGACTTTGTCTACACCCAGCTTCTAGAGCGGTTCCATTTATCTGGTCGGTGTCCTAAATATTTGCTAAAAGAATGATGCTGATGACTATCTCATGGATTTCACTGATGCATTCTGGGAGGTTCTTGCCATTGCTAACATCCACCCATGGAGTCTTTCAAAATCTCATTATCATCCTCTGCTTCAAAGTATCGCATGAAAGTTTCTCAAGCCTCCTGTAACTGATAAATTAAGATATTTTCCCTTCCATATCTAAGATTCTATAGTCAAATAATGAAACATTTATTACCACTTCCGAAGTTACTAAGTAGCCCTTAATGGGAAAAAAAATAGGTTTCCACTCAGTTCCGCATGTGTCCTATTAAATTAAGTACAAAATTTCTCAGAGTACATTTGATATAAAAAGTTCTAGACGTTTAAACTATAAATGGGGAGCAGAGAGGTGTGAAAATTACAAATGGGGAGAAAGGTGTGAACGTGACCTTCTCTGGAGCAGTCCAGCATCTAAAACCGGTCTGTGGAAAAAACCTGTCGAAGCATCCAGATCCCCCTCCTGCACAGGGCACGAATTCCTCCGTCACCGTCGGGGGGTCCTGCAGTCTAGCCTGTGCCAGAGACAGAACATTTTCTGCACAGAATACTCACTCCCTCCCAAGCCAACCCAATTCCCTCTTGGATAACTCCGGCTCTAAAAATATTTTCGCTGTTATTAACCAACTCTCTGGCCTGGCCTTCATCAAAGTTTTTTTCCAGCACGAAGACCGAGAATCACAATGTGTTCAACTGGCTTTCACAAACACTCCACTCTTCCCAATACCTCTTCAAGAAGGTGGCAATGAATCCAAGACGTGAAGACATCTTCCCAATAGAAAGATACATTTATTTTCATTTAAAATCATTGAGCGCAGCATCACGCAACCTTAGGAGGTGAAAAGGCCTTGGAAGCCTTCGAATTCTACTCTTCACCTACTTGTGGGAATGGCCTCGATAACATCTCTGTGGCCTGGCATCTTCAGATGGGGGTGGGGTGGAGAGGACGGCTCTGGGACTAGATGCCAACTGATTCTGAGTAGATACAGTTTTAAAAAGTTGTCTGTTAGGACACAGACCTGGTAGGTAGCATGGCGACAGAAGGAGATCAAAAGTAATCTGTGACACCTGGTTCCTTTCCATGACTCCATCGATTCTTGCGACACCATTTCCCAGTTGTAAAAAAGCTAAATTTGTAACCTCCTAACAATAATTTTAAATGTCTTATAAAAGATGCGAGCTACTAAAAATACCTGTTACTTTGGGGCCCAAAACTGACTAGCGTTTTCAGCTTCTAAAGATCTTTTTAAAGTATGACATAGAGGGACATGAACGCTTTATTCTATGCTGGGCACTGGGAAGACAGAAAAGACACGGTCCCTAGTCTAAGGGAGCTTTGTTTAAAGAAGAGACAGTCACCCGGAGAACTACACATTTTTCAAAGCGCCAGGAAGGCAAAGTACAGGATGCTGAGAGAACATGTAACCGGGAAAAGAACTGGTCTAGCCTGGGAATCAGAGAAGGATTTGCTGGGGAAGTGACATTAAAGCTGAGATCTGAATGGCTGCCATTCACATGTATGTAAAAACAGGGCTCCGTAAAATGCAAGGGTTGCTTTGCTCCAATAAGCCCAGCTACCTTTGGCCTCTTTATCCTAAAACCACCACTTTTCCAAAAGAGGAAAGCAAGGCACGCTGTAAAGAGGGTTGAAAGCTAGTAGTTCAAAGCCCTTTCTGGGGAAAAACAGGGTCTTCCTGGTCTCTGGGTACCCCGCATCACTTCACCTCGTATAATCTTCATCAGAGTAGTCACTCAAATCTTTGCTGCAATTCGTGTCCGTTAAATCACCGTGTATGTTATCTTTAGTTAAGAAAAATAAATTCACAAAACTACATCTCCCACAAAAAACCCATTCTGAATTCTAATTGTGAAAAGATGCTTTCATCTACCTCTCAACACTGCCACCGAGACCCAACAAGGTGCAGGTGGCCAAACGCTGGGTAAATCCTGAAATGCTGGGAGTAGACGGCGTCCATGTGACCAAAGGCCCGGTGAGTCTCTTCTCACTAAGAAAGTTCTTTAGATTCAGCTGTGCTTCACGTTCCTCGTGAGAAAACATGAGCCTATACCCTCTCGCCCTGATTTTCTCTGAGGGGATGAGACTGCAAAACTCCCAGGTCCCTGCTAGCTCTGGAAACAGACCTGCCAACGTTTTTAAAGGGCCAAGACTATCTTCTCGGCTCAGACATTAAGGCCACCTCCTCATCCACTCCATTCCTCTGCGACACCATCCTCTCAGCTGAGGCGGCACAGTTCCTGATTCGTTTTTTTAAGACCTATTTTCACTCATTTTGCACACTGATTGAAGTTGAATGTCTTCATCCAGATTGGACCTTGTGAATGATCTGAAAAATTGTAAAATTTTATGTGCCTCAAGAAAAAAAAAAGTCAAAATGACCAACTGTCAGATCTGTATCTCTTAACCCCAAAAAGTAAATTTGGGTTTCTAAGTAAGGAAAATTATCTGTTCTGTTTTAAAATCAGAAAATAGTCACAAAAACAATCGCTTCTGCTCAGAAATAATAAATGCAAACTCATTCATGGGGGAAAATTTTTTTAATTACAATGGCTAGAAGAGTTGAAATGCCCGCTATATGATGAAAATGTATCTACAAGATAGTACCATATGAAAACAAAATTTTACAAAAAATAAATTAATGAAGTGCTCGAATTATACAACTAAAGGCAAATTTACATGTTTAAGATTTTGTCTTGTTCATAATACTTTTTTATGTAGTTTTGAATAACTCTTCTAGTTTTACCCTTTGCTGATAGAATCCTACAAAAAGAGAACACTAGTTGATACATCCAGGTGAGGGCTCCCAGATCCAGGTAACTCTGCTACTAGACACTTCAGAAATAAAATAAAGAAAACTTTTTTAAAAATGGTAATGCCTACACTAAGAATTGCTAGTAAATTTCATTTTCAAGCACTTTTCGATTTTATATAAATACAATTTAATAACTTAAAATTCTACACTTATTGCCAAGGAAAAAGCTGATCCTTCTGGTCCTGGTTATCCATGTTGAGATGGCAGCTTCCTGTTTCACAGTTAACTCCTAATGCTTATTTTCCATCTACTGTTTCGGCTCTTTAAAGTTCATTACGGTCATTATATTATCAATTACAATGTGTGGACTGCGACATTCCCTTTTTAAAGAGGTGCACACAGAAGTTAAATAACTTGTCCAAGGTCACCCACCAAGTCAGCGACAAAGTTGGGAGCGGGACTAAACCTTCAGCTCCTAGACGGCTAATGACTCACATTTTCTCAATTCCAAAAGAGAAAAAATAAAGTCCAGCGATGTTCTTTCAGTACCTTATACCTCAAAGACCGTGCACACTTACAAACAGGAATAAAAAGGATTCACCTTGAACGAATGAGACAACTTGCTACATTTAGATCCCACTGTCCTTTCCTAGATTTTTGAACCAAGCAAAAAAGTACTGTTCTAGATATATTAAATCTTAGAGAATGTTCACTACGTACGATTTATTTTCACACTAACCAAACTTTTATAAATTAATCTGGTGCCACCTTTTCCCATGACTCGGTGCTGTGGGGGGCATTAATGTCCCCCCTCTCCCAAAAGTCAAGCCAAAGACCCCATCTCTCAAAAGCAGAGCTCTGTGACAACAAAGTTACGTTGCCAGTGAAAGGAAAGCTCTAAGAAGTTGCTTCTTTTAAAGGGAGGGTTTTAAAAGACGATGACACACTTCACAGAATTACGGGTAAGTCGCCCGCCAAGAATGGTTCTTGTAAAGTAGCTTTTAAGGCACAGCCCTCCCTGTTTGGGACACAGTCTGACTCGTCGGACAGGGCTGATCTGGGCACGCTCACACACAGAAGCCTTCAGAAGCAGCTTAGTTCACTGAAAACCACGTTTCGACCTCGCAATCGTAACAATCGGCCGTCCCCTACTACCAGGGACAAGACGACCCTCTTGAACGACCTCTCGGGCGGAGGTTCCGCCCGCGGAGGCAGTGACAGCGGCCCTCCCTCCGGCGTATTTGTAAACAGAAAGCGCTACCACGAGAAGGAGCGGCTCCCAGGAAGTGTCAGTGTCAGTGCCGCAGCTGGCGGAGGCGCCCTCGGTGCCGAGCAGCTCCTTCTGACCCAGTCTCCAGTCCCCCAGAGCCCAGCCCGGGTCCCGCCTGCCCGACCTTCCCGAACCGCCCGTGCTCCAACCCGGAGCGAGACTCCCAACCCTGCCGGGAGGCGAGGCGCCTCTTCCGGGGACCCGCAGGCCGTGACAGAGCCTGACAGATCCTGCCACACGGGAGGCAGCCGGCCCCTTCTGGGGCCTCCCCGACGGAACCCCGCACCCCACGGTCCCTCTCCACGGCCCCCACCCCCTCGAAACGCCACCGCCACCGCCCTGCTCACTCCTGAATCCCCCTGCCTCAGGAGCACCCCGGTGGAGTTACCGGCCCACTCAAAAGTAAGAGCGACGGCCACCCCTATCTGTCACCCCGGCCCCCGCTGTCACCGCCCTGCCCCCGGCCTTCGCCCACGCCGCTGGCGGGCCCCGGCGACGCCCGGGTCGGTACCTTGCGGACCCCCTTGTAGATATAGAAGTAGAGCTCCCGGCCCACATTGAAGCAGAGGCGGTCGCCGTTGCCAGACTGGTCGTTGAGGTTTACGAAGGAGACGCGGACAGGGTTGGATCCCTGCGAGTTGAAGGGCACCCGGTTGGGCCGGCTGTACTCCGAGTGCGGCAGCAGCTTGTACAGACCTTCCCGGGTGGTGAACTGGGTCTTAATCTCGTTCATCTCCTTCCCTCCTCCCTCCGTCGCCATCTTGGAAAGCCGCGTTCATCCTGCCCGAAGTGCCCGGATCACGCCCTCCGCGCAGGCGCCGTCGCGGGCGCCGCGCTCCCCCGCCGCGTCCTCCTGGCCCCGCCCCCCCGCGGGCCGCCCCGCGGACGCCGGCCGCGGGGGAGGGGCGGGCGCGCGCGCGGCCCGACTGCGCAGGCGCGCGCCGCCGGCACGCTGCGGGCCGCGGGGCGCCGCGGGCTCCGCCCCTGGGCGCGGCTCGGGGCGGCCCCGCCGCGGCGCAGGTGAGCTCGGGCCTCGCCCGCGGTGTCCCCGCCGCCCCGGCCGGGCGGAGCCGTGAGGCCCGGCCGCGCGGTGGGCTCCAGGCCGCCTCCCCGGCCGCCCGCGGCCCTGCCCTGAGGCGCTCGGCCCCGGCGGCGGAGGGAGGGAGCCGCCCCGGAGCCGGCGCCGCGCCTCCCCCCGGGGACTCCCCTCGGCCGCCCCGCGCCTCCGCCGGGAGCCCGGCTCGGCACCGCCCGGAGTCGGTTTCCGAGAAGGTACCGCAGGACCCTGGTGTCCCGCTTCGCCGGGTTTTGTAAGGCGGGGTGGAGGGAGCGGAGTCTCTGTTTGCAAGTCCCGCATCTGAACACCCAGCACAGTGAGCGCGGGCTGATCGTCGTGCTGTCACTTCTGCTGAAGTTTGTCCTCGGGGCGTTGCGGGAAAAGCGGGGAGGAGAGGCGACTGGCTGGCTTTTGGAACCAGGCACGGAGTCTAAGCGGGATTCCCTTCTCTTGCTCAAGCGTTTCATAGAGACCGCTGATTAAAAGGCAAGACTCAAGGGGCATCTGCGAAATTGTTTACTGTGCTGTGTCCAGCTCTGTAAGGACGGGCACACGCGTTGAAGATTAAACAGTTACCGTTTTTATGCCCGGGTCGCTTGGCACGTTGCACGGGAATGAGAAAGCTGCTAAAATGACGGAAACGTTCATACAGAATTTGGGGCTGGGGGAGCCAACATTTGTTACACCAAGAATGAGCTGTTCCTCCAAGTTCAGATCACAGCTGGAGGGAGGTAAGTTCTAAAGCAATCATTGACATCTTAGGGGTTCCAAAGCGAGTCGACCAGGGCAGACTCACTGCCGATGACGTAATAATGCGTTTGACACAAACGTCCCGTTGTACCTGTTGGCAAAAAAGCGCTAGAGTCAAACGCTGCTTAATAGATCCCTAAATATTTAAAAGTTTTATTATTGTTTTTGATGTTATCTGCGTTTATATAATAGATATCAGAAGTCTTTGTAAATACCAGGATTTACAAAGTCTTCTGTGGTTACCATGGATTTATCCCAATTTTTCTGTAACTGTGGTATTTTACGTTGAAAATACGTGTTCATAATGATCACCTTGAGGGATAGTGACATCCTGAATCATCTAAAAATAATTCAGCTGTGGTCCCTAGTTATCCAGGGGCAAAAAAGTATAATGATACTTCTTGGAGAAAAAAGTAACTCAGCAAGCAAATATTAAAACAAAAAGAATGTATTAGTCCTCAATTAACCACAACTCTCGATTACCCATAATACCTGAATTCCTCAAGCATTCTTTTAAGTTTTATTCTATATCAATTCAATGTATTTTATTGTGATCATAATAATAATAGGCTGTTCACTTTATCCCATCCAAAGCCTTTGAATTATCTCTGTTCCTAATACTTTCTATCTTGTAGCTTTTTTCCCTACACTCGAGGATTCAGAGGACAACACCCAAATTTATATAACTAACTGGCCTTGACTTGAAGTTCCTTTCGATGTTCAGTTTCAAACCAGGAATTTCTAATTGGATTTGTGCGTCAAATTCGTCATCCTCTAAACCTCGTCAGTTCTCTTTCCTTTTCTTCAAATTTGAATCATTATATAATGGATTTATGAATAACTTCCTTAATTTCACTTTTCCTCAACTTTGCTTCTATAAACAACTTCCGAATTAACTTGCATAATACTTTAGACATTATAATCTCTTGCCCAAAAACTTTTAAGTGACTTGCAATAGTATTTAAGTCTGTAGTATTTAAGTCATACGCCAAGCAGTTCTCACCCTGTTCGTAAGTATTGCATAAGTCCTGTATTCTAGTCAAACTGTTCTGTCACCCTTAGCTCTTTCTCTTGCTTGAAAAGAACCTTCTTCCCTCTGCTTTCCCATCATAGCCGGTTCTTCAAGAACAAGTTTAAGTTCCAGCTTCACCAAGCCTTCCTCAAGCTTCGGGTGATAAAACCATATTTGAAACCACGGATTCTCAATTTAGAATTCATAGCTGGCTTCAAGGAGTATTTGAAATCCTTGTAATTGTATTCAAAATGTTATGCACATGTTCATTATCATCAGAGTCTATAGCTTTCATCAGATTTTCAAATAGGTGTGACCACCTTCCCCCCAAATTTAAAAATTACCTCTAAACCTCTGGGGCATGTCTCCGAGCTTTCGTCTGTTATGTGTAATATCCAAAAACATTACTTACTTTTGATATTTGTCAGTATATGCTAATTATCTTGTATTGATATTTATCCTTCAGTATGTACTTACTGCTTTCACCCAGATTATATGCACACTCAAGGATGCGAGGGGCCTCGTTCAAATTCTTCGTGTCCTCAAATATCTGAGTGCCCACATACACAACTCTGTTCTAGCCTTTGGGATGCATCAACAAACAGAAATCCCTCACTCCTGGAGTTTATATTTTTGCAAGGAGAAGACACAGGCTAAGCAGCAAACACAAAGAAGTAAACGGAATAGTGATTATGCTAGGAGAAGGAGCAGAGCAAAATAAGGGGGATTGGGAGTGTGTTGAGTAGTTTGCAGTTTAAAATATGGTGGTCAAGAAAAGCCTCACTGAGAAGGTGACACTTCAGTAAAGACTAGAAGAAGGTGAGGGAGTGGGCCATCGGAGGGTCTGGGGAAGGAGCCCTGGCAGAGACCCCAAGGCAAGAGTATGCCAGGGACAGCACGTGAGCCAGTGCAGAGTTTACGAATCCATGTGTTCGCTGGTTTGATCGTAGACTAAGGGATGCGAGAGTGGAAGGGGAGCCACTTTGGAGGCTAACTGCGGTATTCCAGGCCGAAGGCAGTGGAGGCCTGGACTAGCGGCGGTAACAGTTGAGACAGAGAGACCAGAGAATCCTAACTACGTCCTGAAGGTGAAGCCACTAGGATTTCCCAGCGGATTAGATGTGACTTGTGGGAGAAACGGAGGGATCAGAAACGACTCCAAAATAGACAGAAGCAACTGGAAGATGGAGATACCATTCGCTGAGGTGAGAAGGCTGGGGAAGCGCAGGGTTTGAAAGGAAAACAGGAGTTCCGTTTTGAATGTTTGGGCGTGAGATGTCTGTTAGGCATTTGGAGGAAATGGCCAGGAGGCAGCTGAATAATCAGATCTGGAGAGAAGTCTCAGCTGCGATCTGTGCTTGGCCGTCATTAGCTGAGAGATGGTGTTTGAAGCCCAGATACCACCACCGAGGGGGTGAGTATGGAGGGGGATGGTCCCGGGGGTTGGGAAGAAGAGCATACCTTTTTTTTTTTTTGAAACTTAATACATGTGGAGTATTCTCTTTAGGTCAAATGTATTGTTTTTTCAGAATCAGAGATTAATTCATTAAGATGCAAAAAAGCATGTCTGTTTGGTTTTTAAACCTTGAGGAGAACGAGTTTGCCACGGTGACCTGCCAAAGAGAAATAAGTGTAGATGGGTATCTCTTAGGAACCACATCTGAAATCTTCACTGACTCACTCTGTGAAGTAACCAATCGCTCAGATTCGTCTTGTCGGAGGAGCTGGTTCTATGATTACATTCTGATGCAGTGCTTCCTTGTGGGACCATTAGGGACCTGAAAACAAATTTGGAAAACATCCCATCCCAGAGTGTCCTCGAAGCAGCACTCCCACTTTCATCGGCCTCAGATCTGCAGAGTGGTGGAGCTGACACATCATCAGGATTGCTACATTATAATGTTTTTAGATACAAGCTGATCACGTGCAAAGCTTACTCCTTAATAATAGTCATTATTAAGTGGATGCAGTACTTTATTCCACACATATCTTGAAATATGGGAGCTGCGTTAAGCTCTGTGAAGGTCTTCAGATACAGCACGTTTTGTGAGTGCGTACTGTGTGGGCATTATGCCAAGTGCTTACACCTGCTCTCACTTCCATGGACCACCTTACGAAGGAGAAACCATTATCCCCATTTTACAAATGAGAAGACTAAGTGTAATGAAATGACTTGTCTAAGTTACTACCCTCAAGCTAGGTCTCAGCAGAATCAAAATTTGAATTCAGATTTCAAAAGAGAAACATCTTGGAGTAAAATTTTTTAAATACCTGTTTTAAAACTATCCATTACTAAAAGGAGAAGAATAGCAATTCAAGTGAAACAAATAAATGTATTTTTAAAATTTAATTTAAAAACCCTCAAAACTAGAAAGAGACAACCCATAGCGTGGGAGAAAATATTTGCGAATCATACACCTGATAAGGTACTTGTATATAGAATATAGAAAGAACTCCTACAACTCAAAAAAAAAAAAAACCTAAATTTAAAATGGGCAAAGACTCTGAATAGCCATTTCTCCAAAGATACACCACTGACCAATAAGCACATGAAAAGATGCTCAACATCACTGTCTTCAGAGGAATGCAAATCAAAACCATAATAAAGTGCCACTTCTACCAGGATGGCTGTCATCAAAAAGACAGACAGTAGCAAGTGGAGGAATTCAAACCCTCCTACATGGCTAGTAGGAATGTTAAACAGTGCGGCCACTTTGCACAGGAGTCTGGCATTCCTCAGATGTTTGAGCAGGTACCATCTGGCCAGCAGTTCCACTCCTAGGTGTGTACCCAAGAGAACTGAAAACATGTCCACACAAAAGCTTATCCGTGAATGGTCATAGCAGTATTAGTCATAATAGCCCAAGAGTCGCAACATACCAAATGTCCATTACCTGATGAATGGATAAACGAATGTGGTATGTCCATACAACAGAACATCATTCAGCCAGAAAAATGAATGAAGTACCGACACGTGCTACAACGTGGATAAACCTTGAGAACGTGATGCCAAATGCAAGAGGGCAGACACAGAAGGCCGCGTGGTGTATGCTTCCGTCGGTATGAAATGTCAGGACCCGCAAGTCTGTAGAGATGGCAAGTAGGCTAGCGGTTGCCTGGAGACGGGAGGGGGAGGGGGGCTGCCAACGAGCACAGGGGATGATGAAGTGTTCTAACACGGATTGTGTGGATAGTTGCACAGTTCTACATATGCTGGAAATTATAGACTTTAAATGAGTAAATCGTGCATACTGTTAAATCAGAACTGGACCAAACTCTGTACAGTGCCCAGTATCTCTCCCGAACAGTGGCTTCATTATTGGGGATAGATACTAGGCGGCTTGGACACACCTGGTAAATGGAACCGTTGGGTATGTTTTGGTCTAAGGGTGACATGAAGCGATCACTGAGACACTAAGGGCTCCGAGAACCAAGCAGGCTGGAGACTCTGCCGGAGGCATGAGGCCCCCTCTGTGTCCAAGTCCCACCTGCGTTTTTACCTCCCTCCGAAGCCTTAGGCCCTCGTTCTGGGAGCGGTCTCTTTTCCAAACGGGTCTCTCCCCGGTGCGCTCATAGTGAGTCCCTCTAGGACACGGCGCTGTGGCCGTGTTCCCGGCAGGACCCCCCCACGCCCACTGAGCGGCCCCGCCCACGCCACTTGAACGGAGCTGAGCGGGGGACAAAGCGGCACTCGGAACCGCGGGCAGTTCCGCCCCAGAGTTCGGCGGAGGTGCTGCTGGCTGTCCGCAGAACGTCTCTCTTTCTCCAATTAAAAACAAAACTCTTCTCCCTCCTCCCCACCCCTCGGGTCCCAGCCTTAGAAGACTCCCAGCGATCCCCCACCCCGCGCATAAATCCACGGGTGCTGTCTTCATTGTCCTCGAACCTAGGGAGAAGACAGGTGGGCTCCAAGCCATAGTAATGAAGGGAAAAATACAGAAGATGGGAGAACCAGTTGTCACAAGCTGTGACATCTGTCACTCACAGGCACAGAACCAGTGGAGTTATTAGCGTATTCTTAGAACCGGGCCCTAATTAAGACATCACTTTGTAGACAACTCCCGCTAGCCTCGTTTTTCATGGTTAAGCTCCATTTCTCCGTTCGGTGACAGCCCGTTCAAGCAGCCCAACCAATGCTGTGGGTTTTCTCTCTCTCGAGATGAGAGCGAGGACGTTCAGGCTCCATAGGCTCAGTAACAATTTCTAACTTTGGTCTGGGAGCCTTCAACAGGGAAGGGAGGAGAGATGGGAGAGAGCTGGCACGCAGGAGGCTCAGCGCGCAGGTCCCCGGAGGGCCTGGCCCACACGAGCAGCAGCGGTAAAGCCGATGACCTCTGCAGTGTTTGGGGGCCTGTGCCAGGAAGTGACATGCACTGGGTGGTTTAAAAATCCATTTACGAGTTACTGTTAGGAAAAGTAAGTTTGTGATCTTAAAAAGCTCCAGCCCAGAACAGGGTAGGCAGTGTTCTCCGAAGATTGCTGTAACAGGAGAATGTGTCTGTCACCACCCCAGTTAGGTTTGGCGTTTGCTGAGGCAGGAAGCAGACTTTTTACTCTTTAGAGTAAGAAGAATCCCCTCTGAAATCGTGAAGCATATCATAAATGCTTAACCCACACTGAACTGAATTTCTGGTTTCCTCCTTTTCCATCTTCCTCATATTTTTATCTTTGTTTCCCTTTCTCTTCCCGGTATTTCCGTTCCTACATGCTTCCTTGCCGAGCTGTAGTACTTGTGTCCCTCATACCTGTCACCCCTGTAATTGCGTGCCTTCACATAAGCTGGATTCCCTCTGTTCATCGGAGGGGATAGAATGCCGCCTCGTTCTTTAAACCTTAACTAAGAAGCCACCTCTGCCAGGTGGCTCTTTACGCTGCCTGTTCATCCCTCAGGTTTCATCTTCAAGGCCGCTTTCTCTGGGAGGCCTTCCCTGACACCCCAAATCTAAATGATCGCACGTTACGATTTTCTTAGCATTGTTAATTCCCTTCATAGTATGTATCACAGTGTCTAATGTATTCATTACATATCCACACGTATTTGCATGTTTGCCTAAATGGCATCCCCTCCCCAAGTGGACTATACATTCCCTGAGAACGGGGATGTCTTTTTCATTCATCATTTTCTACCTGCACTGGGGCCGGACCCTCAGTAGGTAGTCAGTATATTTCTGCCAGATGACTGCCTCGCCTCCTTTAAGGAACATTCTCCAGCTTTTAGCACTTTGCGTTAATACTTACCTGCTATGGCATCGATCACATTGCTGTCTCATCTCACAAGATTGTCAGCTTCACGTGATCGTAGCTCACACACTTGAAAACGTGCTCATTCGTGCTTGCTTTTCTCCAACCTTCCCCCTGAGGTTAAACTCTGCCTTAGGATCTCGTTGCTGTGCTTTCAGATAGCTCTGCTCATTTTTTTATGTATTTGGCTTTCAGGTAAATATTTAGCAGGCCCATTGTCACTTCCTTAGTCCCAGCTCGGTCCAGTTCCCTCTCCCCAAAAAACAAAACACTGTCCTAATCTTTATTTAGTAGGATGGACAATTGGATTTGCTGGAGAGGTTTTAACAGCATAAGAGTTATCAGCTGGATACTTATTATGGCTCTAGATCTGTTTATTGGAATAAGAAAAGATGAATTTGGTCATTGAACCATTTTTCTTTTTACTGTGTCATATAGAGCAGTTTTATAGTAATTGGTACTTAGTAACTAACTGTTCAGTGGATCGAACATATAGCCAAAAAAGAGCATTGGACTTAAGGTCAAAAGACATGACATGACTAGAGGACACACAAATGGCCAACAAACATATGAAAGGATGCTCAACATCTCTAGGGAAATGCAAATCAAAACCACAATGAGGTACCACCTCACACCTGTTAGAATAGCTATAATCAACAGGACAAGTGATAACAAGTGTTGGATAGGATGCGGAGAAAAAGGAACCCTCATACACTGCTGGTGAGACTGCACATTGGTACAGCCACTATGGAAAACAGTATGGAGGTTCCTCGAAATACTAAGAATTGATCTACTATATGATCCAGCAATCCCTCTACTGAGTATTTACCCCAAAGACTTAAAAACCCATATCCGAAAAGATATCTGCTCACAGATGTTCCTAGCAGCATTATTCACAATGGTAAAGGGGGTCAAATATAGGGGGATAGGAAGAGGGTGAAGGGGATCAAATATATGGTAGCTGTAGGCAACAGGACTTTGGTAAACACAATAGAATATATAGATGTCAAATTATAATGTACACCTGAAAATTATATAATTAACCAATGTTACCCCACTAAACTGAAAAAAACGACATGAGTTCTGTTCATGATCCCATTACTTAATGTATCGAAAGTGCCAGCCAATGCAGTAAATGAAAGTTCAAAGTGAAATTATTATTTAGGATTATATGTTGGAAAACATTTAAGAGAGTCAACTGAAAAGCTCTTAAGAAACAATAAGATAGCGTAATAGGGCACCAGGTTATAAAATTAATATTCAAACATCAGTAACTTTCTCATGTCAAAATAATAACTAATTTAAACATAGCAAAAGAAAATACCACACTCGCAATAACAAAACAAGACACGCGAGTGAACTCAAGGCTGCCCGTACCCATCACAGGGGAGTGGGGGCCTTTGCTGGACTGGTGTGAATGGTGCCCCCGGGGTTGAACTGCCCAGCATCTCTGAATGTACCTAGACAGTTTTCAGAAACTATTTGAAGAATGTTGTAAAATCCTATGAAGAAACTAAATAAAATAATTAAATGAAGACAACATTGTAAAAACGCCAGTTCAGGTCATGTATGAACTGAATACAATCCAAATCTAAATCAACAGAATTTTCTTAGAACTTGTCGAGATTAGTGAGGTAAGTCAGACAGAGAAAGATAAATACTGTATGGTTATTGCAATGAGTAGTTAAGTCCTGGAGATCTAATTCACAGTACAAGGATTATAGACAACAAAACTGTATTATAAACATTAAACTCGCTAGGAGAATAAATTTTAATTATTTCTACCACGAGAAAAAAAATGATAATTTTTTCGTGATATGACAGATGTTAGTTACTGCTACGATGGCAGTCATGTTACAATATAATTGTATCTCTCCCCCAAAAAAGAACTTGTTAAAATTATTCTCGCATGCAGAAGGTCCTGGGTTCATGCCCTAGTGGAGTCACAGTTTTTGGTTTATGGCCACGCCACCCTGAATAAGCCCGATGTCTGAGCTCGGAAGCTAAGCAGGGTCGGGCCTGGTTAGTACTTGCATGGGAGACCACACCACTTAGGAAGACCAGGTGCTCAGCAGGCATAATTAATAATAAAAAATAAGTTAAATTATTCTAAATTTAATTTGGAAGTGTAAATAAAAATCACTGTGGAAAATTCTGAAAAACAGAAGTAATGTCGGAGGGAAGAGGACCTTTCTCTCAAATATTGATATGTATTATAAAACCTCTTAAAATATCAATGGAATAAAAAGAATTGATGGGATATGATAGAGTACAGAATTAGACCCCGGTAAAAATCGACATTTGGTAAAGATGGCGGGGTTAATTTAATAAACTAGCCATTTGTAATAAAATAAATATTGATTCCTGTTTCCTTTCTCATTCCAAAATAAACTCTGGCTAGATCGAAGGAAAATATAAAATTAACCATAAAAGTCCAAAAAGAAACTACTTGAATAAATATATTTGTAATCTTGAAATGGGGAAGGCTTTTCTAAACATAGCAAAACTCAAGCCGTAGGATATTTTTATTCTATATCTTGCATGGCACAAAACACCATTTAAGAAGACAACTAACTTGGAAAAATATTTATAACACATATGGCAAGGGAATAACATCCCTAAAAATAAAAATGTTTCTCTAAATCAATTAGAAATGAAAAATGACCCTGTAGGAAAAAACAGGGAAAGGACACAAGCAAGCAATTCATGAAAGGCGCATTTATCAAACTTTTTTGTTTATGACTTCTAAGTTTCTTGTTAAACCTGGCAAGAACTTGCCCACTCCAAGATACTCAACTTTTCTAATAATGAAAGAATATAAATTAAAATGAACAAGTTTTACTATCACTTTGAAAAATACCAATTATCAACATAAAATTGATAATGCTGCTGCCACAGATTTTTGTGTTGTCAAAAATATTAAGAAACGGGCATTTTTAATTCTCTATTGATAGGAATATGAATTGTTATTATTTGGAGGGCAACTGTGATAATCACTGTCAAAATATTTATAGTTATGCGATTTGACCGAACAACTCCAATCCTGGGAACCTGCTCTCACAAAGGTCCAAAGTGTTTGTGTATAAGGATTTTCACAGAAGCATCGTCCTTCGTAGTGATAAATTAGAAATTACCTCAATACAGATCAACACGGAATTAGGTAAGTTATGGAAATGCCATACACTGCATCTGTTAAAAAGTAAATCCATAGGGACTGACATGGAAAGAAAATCTATTCAATAAAAAACAGTGAGTTGCTAATGAATATATATCATATGATCTCATTTCCGAAAAGGTAAAACACACAGGTTTTTGTAAGCCCTGCATCTGAGAACCAACTTCATTTCACATCCACTTTAATCTCTCAGAACCTGTTTTCTTGTGCCTAACGTGTCACATACCTCTTACGTATGTGAAAAGGCTCAGAAGACAAAATGTATATAAAAGCTCTTTGTAAATGGAAATATACTATACAAATATATACTAGTCAAAAGTCTTAATCATCCATCTTCTAATAAAACTGATAGAGCTATAATTATTACTTTAGAACTTGATAATGTAATGCTTAATTTTTAGTGGGTAATAGACCCCTTTTAAAACCCCACGAGAGCGTCAAACCCCATTCCCCAACCCAAATACAAAAACATACCAAATGTTACATATAACCCTAAGGGTTTCACAGACACTTCTTCAAAACACACAAACAAAATTCCCTGGGTTCCTGCTCTGAACTCTGGTCTTCAAGACGCATAAAGAGGAGGAAAACATCGCGACACTGTCATGGATGGACTTGTGTTCCCCCAAAAGATGTGTTAAAGTTCTCACCCCTGGTACCTAGGAATGTGGCCTTTGCACATGTACTCCAGTTAAGATGACATCGCTAGGGTGAGTCCTAATTCGATGTGACTGATGTTCTGATAAGAGGGAGGGTACCACGTGACTTAGAGACTGCCACCGAAGTGCTGCAGCTATAAGCGTGGAATGCCCAGGATGCCAGCCACCACCAGAAGCTAGGAAGAGGCAAGGAAGGGGTCTCCTCTACTACAGGGGTCTCAAATCCCCAGGCTGTGGACAGGTACCGGTCTGTGGCCCATTAGGAACTGAGCAGGAGGTGAGCGGTGGGCGAGTGAGCGAAGCTTCATCTGTCCGCAGCCACTCCCCAGCACTGGCATCACCGCCTCAGCTCCGCCTCGGATCATCAAGCATGAGATTCTCACAGGAGTGCCGGGCCCTGGCGCCACAAAGGTTGGGGACTTCTGCACTACAAAATTAACAGAGAACACAGCCTTGCCCAAGTACCTTAATTTCAGACTTCTAGCTTCCAGAACTATGAGACAATAAACGTCTATTGTTTAAGTCACCTAATTTGTGAAAGGTTGTTACAGCAGCTCTGAGAAACTAACACAGATGTTATAGGGAATCAGGTGAATTTCAGATATGGAAAATCTGCAGATTGGAAAAAGTGAAATCATCATCACTTTCAAATTATACTATTTCCTTGAGAAATGCAAGAGAATGAATGGGAAAAAAAGACTATTACAAAGAATAAGAGGATTCAGTAAGAAAGCTGGGTACAAAATTACAGATGTCAATATATTTTATATATACAAGCCACAACTTGTTAGACACATGGAAGGCTCCATTTACAATAGCTATGAATAAGATAAAATACCCAAGAATATACTTCCTAAGAACTGCAAGATCTTAATGCAAAAACTTTAAAATGCTGCAGAAGGACTCAGAAGAGCAGCTAAACAAGTGACAAGGCACACCATGTTCTCAAAAGACGGCATCGGGAAAGTATTAGTTCTTCCTGAATTAATCTATAAATTTCATGTGGTTCCATTGAATTCCAAATGATGTTTGGAAATTAGACAAGATGATTTCAGAGTTCAAGTGGAAAAACTAAAAATCAAACAAGAAGAGACATGAAATTCTAAAAATAAATAGAGAATCACCTCTATCAACTATTGAAAGATACAACAAATTTAAAAATAGTGTACTGCAGGCACATGAGTAGACAGAGCAACAGAACAGAACAAGAATTCCAGAAATAAACCCAAATAAACTTTTAAGACTTTCATAAGTGACTTTTTGAAAAAGATTTGAAATCTGTAAGTAAAAGATGAACATTCAATAAATAGGATTAAGACAACTGGGTAGCCATCTGGGGGAAAATGCCAAATGGATGAAAGATTGAAATCTAAAAATGAAAAAATAATCAAAGCCGTGAGGAGACATTCTTGATGATGTCAGTGGAGACGGTCTTTCTCAAAATAACACAACACTCAGAAGCCACAGAAGATATTTGACCACATTTCAAAATTTCCTCCTCTCGATACTTGAGACGCTGTAGTCCCTACTACTGTGATGGCATTTTGGGACCTCCCCGGCCTGGGAAGGGGCCTTGCAGGGACCTCTCCCTCCAGAACAAAATAAAACAAAACAAAAATAGACAAGGAAACGTATGTTTCAGCACAGGCAATTCTACACCCTCAAATGTTGTGGGACTCAGGCTAGGCTGACTGGGAAGACACCAAGGAGAGGGCAGGCCACAGTGGATGCCGGGGTCGCCCCCTTTGCTCTCCCTTCCATGGGATGGGGGCCCCCACTCTGCTGTCAGGCCATACGACACATGCAACACTGGAAGCTCCCTTCTCTCTGTCCCTCTGCAGCCTTTATGTAAATTCTCTGAATCGTCTTTGCATAGAAAATAAGCGTTTGCTTTGTTTTTTTTTTTTTAAAAGTCACTA
Organism: Macroglossus sobrinus; assembly: GCA_004027375.1. Taxonomy (NCBI): domain Eukaryota; kingdom Metazoa; phylum Chordata; class Mammalia; order Chiroptera; family Pteropodidae; genus Macroglossus; species Macroglossus sobrinus. Next base: position 20,648 of record PVKZ01001816.1, on the reverse strand, counting down.
TAAACAAAATCAAACAAACTGGGAAAAGTAAAGAGCTGTTAGAAATCAAAGAAAAATAATGCAATGGGCAAATAAATGATGGAGCAAACACTTGAGAGGAAACAAAGAGAAACATGTCTCTCGATCATGAAAAGATACTCAATCTCAAATTTAAGGGAAAATGTAAATTAAAATAGGACAGATAAAACATTTGCTTTATTTTTATTGTTTTTGTTGTTTTCTTGCTATTTTATCTTTTTTTAAAGTCAGATAATTTGATAACTGTCTCACGGTATGAGGAAAAAGGTAATCTCACCTATTGCTGCTGCTGGTGTAAATTCATACAAATTCAGTAGAGAACAATTTGGCAATTTCTCGTACGAATCTACAATGTATGTTTCGACCCAGCAATTTCACTTCGTACATCCTTGGAAATCTAGATTTCCTCTCCTAGCAGAAGTCTGAAAGCTTATTCTCGGGAAAAGGCAAAACAGAGTTTCTGTACAGGGGATACAAAACCAAACTAAGATCACAAGTAGCATCTCAAAAATGGGGATTGAGTGAGCACGTGACGACTCAGTGCGGGGATCCCCATTCTTCCCTCCCCACTAGGCTCCCAGGACTCTGACAGCCAAACCTCCCCTCTCCACGCAGAAATTTGAGAAAATTCTCTTCTGGAGAATCCGACGGTTCCCGAGATAAACGCGTAAGAGTTTCCTTGACAAATGGCCCACGCGTCTCTGGCTACAGCGAGCCCTTAGGTCCCAAAGTCCTGAAAACCGTGTTCTCGGGTCTTCCAAACAGCTTTTAATTATAAGCAGACAAGCAAGGGTTATCCTTGCACCTGAGAAAAAAGCCTCTACATGTGAGTTTTAGAGATGATTTAAAAAAACACAAATGAACGGAAAAAAGCAGTGTTGGAGAAAAGAGGCTATGCCAGAAACTGAACATTTTAAAACAAAATCTATCTCGTCAGATAAGAAAGTCCCGCATCCGTAACACAAAACCGGGATGACGTTTTTGGAAGAAGCTTCCAAAAATAAAGGCCTCTTGGGCATTAAAAACATGATGGCAGGAATAAAGACACTAGAAGCGGTGGCAGAGAAAATCGTAAAACTCTCCCAGAAAGAGAAACAAGACAGAGAAGGAAGGGCCACCCTAAAAGCCAGCATCCAAGCACAGGAGGAGGAGATCATCATCCACAGAATATTCGGGAAAAATGTCCAGAATGAAAAAAACGTGAGTTCATGGAGGAAATGAGCCCACCAAGTACCCACCAGCAAAACAGGTGAGAACAAACCCACACGAGGCTCGGCATTGAGCCACTTGAGAACACTTGGGGTGAAGACAAAGTCCTCCCAGCTGAGAGAGAGAGAGGGTGGTCCCCTGGAGGAGCGGAGACCACGTCACATGGCTTGGGACTTCCCAGCCGCTGTCCCCAAAGCCAGAGCACATGCTCCTCGACGTCGTCTCTGCATATCCTCGTCCCCGGCGTGCTCTGCCATGTTAGAGGCGGTGCCCGGCCTGTGTTAAGTTCTCAATAAAAATTGGTTAAAGGAAAGAGAACAATACTGTCAAAATCCTGAGAAAACGTGTCTTGTAGCCTGTGTCTTCTAACCCATGCAGAATATCAAGTATGGGGGTAAAAGAGAGACTTTTGGGGACACATAAGCTCTCAGATGGTGTACCTTCCAGGTCCCCTTTCTCTGGGGCTGCGAGAGTGGACGGTCCACCAAAACGAGAGAGCGACCCAAGCTGGCAGTGCAGGAGCGGGAGAGCTAACGCTGGCAGGGAGGGAACCCCAGGGGAGGTGGCGAGAGGCCCCCGGGGTCACAGTTCTGCGTTGGACGCGCAGGGCGGCCCGCTGCCGTGGAGTCGCGTCTCGCTGGGCCCCGCTGCCCTGGTTGCTCTGGCCCAGGTTCCCATGGGACTTGGTTTTCCTGGAGCACGTGCTCACGCGGTTCTGGCCCCTCGTCATCCTCGGCCACCTGCGTGGACTGGGAGCCTTCAGGGACACGTTCTGCTCTGACCCGCTCCTGAGGGCAAGGGGTACAGCAAGCCGAGCCGAGAAAACAGCACATCCCACCCATCGTGACACCGTGCCTGGGAGGCGTGCCGAGCCCCAGCCCGCTGCGGTCCAGACAAAGGCTCCGGCTATGAGGACCCCTGCGTTTCCCAGCACACTGTCATTCCCCTGCTGCGTGACCATCCCCCAGGTCCGGTGACTCACTGCGAGGACTCAGAACTCAGCACGTCTTGTCCTCAATCAAGGCTTGGCTTTGTCACAGCGAAAGAACACACAGCAAAATCAGGAGAGGAGAAAGCTGATGGCAGAGGCTGGAGGACACCGGGTGTGGGTCTCTGTGTGGAACCACACGGGACACGTTTAGTTCCTCCAGCGTCAGATGTGTGACAGCGCATGTGACGTGCGTCAACCAAGGAAGCCCGTTGGAGACAGCGCCCAGGGCTTCTGCGGGAGGCTGCCACGAAGGCCCCCCTGCCTGGCACAGCTTCCAGAATCCCAGCATCAAGGCGGGTTTTCAGCACAAACCATAGTGTTTGAACCGTTTATGCACAAAGGGCCACTCATCGTTCAGGGAATGGGGGGCAAGGGGGTGGAGGTAGCCTTCCCGAAACCCAGGTTCCCAGACGCCAGCCCAGGCCAGCACTGAGGGTCCAGTCTGGGGCCTGCTGTGTGAACTTCTCCTGCACAGCTGCGTACCGGCCTTGCCCAGGAGGGGCACCTGCAAAGCGGGGGCCTGAGCCAGGCTGTGGTTTGGTTTGTGTCACCCTGGAGCCTGACAGCGGTCGTGGTGTGTGCTGGCCGTGTGGTGTGTGTGTGTTGTGTTTACTGAAAGATATTGCTGAGGGGAGCACACCACAGTGGTGAAACCACGGAGGAAAGCGAGGGAATGTGGGGGGCTCTGTCCACTAGAACCCGTCCCCCTTCCCCGTGGGGACAGTCACACCTGGGCACATGGCTGTGCAGTTGGACTGGGGGTGTGCGTGGCCGTGTGACGAGGGCCTGGCTTATGGAGCCTCGGGAGAAGTGACGGCTGCTTCTAGGCCTGGATCTAAAACTTTAGGGGGCCTTTCCCGCTCCTGCTGGCTGGCACCCAGGAGTCCAGTGACACAGCTCAGCCACACAGAAGGTGAAATGCAGAAAACACAGACGCGAGGCGTCCAGAGTGAGCACGTAGAGCCGGAGCTGTCCCACCGGCCTGGACCGTCCACGTGGGACCTGCCCCCGCAGCTCGTCCAAAATGACAGTGAAGGACAGGGCGGCAGCTGCCGCCAGAGAGGTGCACAGGGGCTTGGTAATGTTCTGTGCCTTGACCTGAGTGACAGGGACACTGGTGACAGGTGTTAGTCCTGTTCCTTTCATCATACATCTATATTTTACACACTCTCCTGTGTGTATAAATGTATGTGTGAATTATGACACAATTTTAAAAAGCAAGTGAAAACTGGAGTAATAATGAAATACCATTTGCCCCCTGCCATGTTGGCCAACATTAAACAGTGAGCTGATATCCAGCATTGGAACGTGTGTGACAAAACCAGCATCTTCATAAATTTTGAAAGGAATTTGGGGGTAAACTGATGTCAACCTTTTGGAGTCTAGTTTTGCATTATCTCTGAAAAATTTAACTGCACAGAGCAAATCAAGAAAGAGACCACACGATTTTTTAACTAGGCAGAAGATTTTAATAGACACTTCACAACAGAGAACATTCACACGACCGATAATCATAGGAGAAGGTGTCCAAGTCCTTGCTCTTTGGGGAAATACGAAACAAAAGCGCAGTCACACCCGCTCCCACTGCAGTGGCCGAAGTTCAAAGGACTTGAAAACCCAAGTGCTGGTGGGAAATGGAGCAACTGAAAGTGTCAACTGGTGCTACTTTGGGAAACGGCCCTGCGGTGACGAAGCACACACGAGCTAAAACACGCAGATGCTACGGTTTTGCAGTTCCGCTAATGAAATGCACACTGTGTCCATTGAATGACCGTAAGCAGAAGTGTTCTTAACAGCTTCACGTATGATAGCCCCAGACTGGAAATATCCCGAATGTCCGCCGGCGACAGAACGGGCATAGTGCGTGACAATGAGAAACAAGGACGCTGCAGAAGTAATGCCGCGTGACAGCGGCCAGACGCGAGAGCACATACCGTGTCATTCCGTTTGTACGATGTTCCTGAAGAGACGAGGCCGACCGGTGGCGTCAGACTGGTGGTTATCTTTGAGGGATACTGTGGTTAAGAGGGCCCCAGGGAGCCTCATGGGGAGCCTCGTTGCGGGGGGACTTTCATACTTCATGCAAGTTACACCTCAAGACAAAAGCGAAAGAGAAATCCAGCCATCCAAGAGAAATTAAAATCAGTGGGCTGTCAGGCCCACAGTCCTACTAAGGCCGGACTAGACAAGTGCGGCCATTGTCCCTGCTGCCATTCACCCTTGCACTGAAGGCATGAGCCAGTCAGACAAGAAGAAGTTAGATGGACGAAATTAGAAAGAGGAAGGAAAACTCTTACCATCTGTGGACGATATAATCATCTACTCAGAAAACCCAAGCATCAACTAAAGCAACTGCTAGTTAGAGAATTCAGTGAAGTGCTAGGTTATCTGCGGAAATCAGAAGGCTGTAGGCATGAGCACATGAGTCACATCACAACGACCACCCTCACACGTGTCCTTTTACACACCATGAAAGTATTTCCCCTGGGTACGTGCTCAGGAGCAGGTGGCTGGGTCCGAGGGTCCCCGCATTCTTCCTTTGACTGGAACTACCAGATGGCTCCTCATCCTCGCCAGTGTTTGCCATGTCCCCTGGAGGATGTGCAAAACAGAGGCCAACCCAAGAAAGAGCAAGACGTGGGGTCTAGGAAGCAGGGTTCTAAGAGAGGGACGCGGTGCAAGGAATCCCAGGTGGAAGATGAAGGATGTGAGGCCGCGGGAGGTGGGGTTCCGGGGAATTCCTGGGCGAGCCACTGCGTCTTTGGCCTTTGCAGGATCTGATGGAGACCTCAGGAAAAAAGTTAACCCAGATCTATCAGAAACTCTAACGAGCAGAGAGGGAAGCAGAAGAGGGGTCGTTGGGGTGAAGCAGCTCCATCTTCACCTCACAGGAAGTCGGTAGTCTACTGGAAATTTTTGCAAAGCTGTCCAGGCCCATCGTTTGGAAACTGCCAGGAGTCGGAAGTGGGTGCTGTGTGCAGCAGGGTGGGGGAGGGGGGGCGAACGGGGAGGGGCCTGCCGCTTCTCATTACAGGCTTTTTATATATTACTTTGAAAATTACTTTAAAAATACTTTTAAAGAAAGTTTCCCAGTTTTTTGCTTCTCCATAAATGACAGTACCACCACCCACATAATTGCTCAGGTCAGAACTGCCACGTTTAAACATATGATCGCTCGTCGTAACGGGCCACAGTGAAAGGTGATGGCGTTCATCGGAGTCAGCAACTCCATCAGTGGGGGCAGTGGCTACTGGCCTTCGTGACGTCCTGCTGATCGTACAGCCTTTCTCTCCCCCATCTCATCTGTCTGGGACTATCCTGGTCCTCTCGATATTCTTTATCTCTACGGTTTGAAGTTTCATGATCTATTTTTCTTGGCTGTTATGAGTCTTTTCCTTATCTTCACGATTTTGACCATAAGAATTTTTAGGGTATTGTGATATAATGATAATTTTTAATGTTTTTATGTTTGCATCTCTTTTTAATATCTTTATTTTTATTTTTTAAATTTTAATTAGTTTCAAGTATTGGTTGACATCTGTCAGTACATTGGTGAGATCTATATAGTTCGTGAAACGATTCCCCAATTGCTCCCTCCCCCTCCTGACCCTCCACCCAGCCAACGTATTACTGCTGACTGCATTCCCTATGCCATGCTCCCCATCCCCGTGACCACCCATCAGCTACTAATTTGTACTTCTTTAACCTGTCACCCCATTCACCAGATTGTCCACTATATTTGTGAGTCTGTTTTTGATTAGTTTGTTCTTTTTATTCCTTAGATTCTGCATGTAAGTGAAATCATATAGTATTTATCTTTCTGTCTGACTTAAATACCTTCTAGGTCCATGCAAGCAATATCTTTATCCATCCCCTTCCTTTTCATATGTAAGGGTCTTGTTTTCTTATTCTTTCGGCCACTCTGTTTTTTTGTTGGAACACTTCATTCTTTTCTATTTAAGGTACTTATTGAGAGTTGTTACCATTCTTTATTCCTGTGTTTGGTGCAAGTTTTTTCTTCTTAAAGAAGTCCCTCCAACATTTCCTGTAATATTGGCTTAGTGGCGATAAATTCCTTTAGCTTATTTTTGTCTGCGGAGCTCTTTATCTGTCCTTCAACTCTGAATGATAGCTTCGCTGGATAAATTATTCTTGGTTGTAGATCCTGGATCTTCATCCTGTCGAATATCTTTTGCCAAGCCCATCTGTCCTGCATAGTTTCTTTTGAGAAATCAGCTGTCAGTCTTATGGGTATTCCCTTAATGTAATTATTTATTTTTCTCTTGCTGCTTTTAATATTCTTTCTTCGAATTTAATCTTTGGCACACACACATCACACATACACACATAATTTTGGGGGGGGGGGTAGGATTACATGAAATAGACTTGACCCGCTTGGCGTGGGTGAGGGCTGAATCCTCCATTTACACCTCGCACCTCTGGCACCTGAAAGAACCTTCCACCAGCTAGCTCCCGGCTTCCAGTGTTTCGAACCTCGCTTCTCCCCAACTCCGCACATTCTTCTGCTGCCATGCACGGTAGGTCACGTTACATCTTGAAACTGCTGGCCCCGCGCCCTTGACTCGTGGGCAAGCTAGTGACACCGTGACTACACATCTCATAGATCCAGCTCAACCCAAGCTACACGTAGCTATTGGACAGCAGGAGGGTGACAGTGGAAATGGTGCAGAGACAATGGTGTCAGCCATGTCTGGTGAAATAGCTTAGTTTTTCAAAAATTTTGAAAATACGAGCCTCTGGGAGGACTGCCTGGGGGGCCGTGCAGGTGGGGGCCCCTTCGCGGTACACCCACCTCTACCCAACGTCTCCCCACGCCGGCAGCCGCTCTGAAACCTGCCAGCCTGGACGCAGCTCCCGCCTCGAGCCCGCAGGCCTTCTCTTCGGTCCGCCACCCTCCTGTCCACTCTCTCTCCCCCACAGGGACCTCTCGGCCCCTCCCCAGGCCGCCCCTGCTTTCCCCGACCCCTGGAGTAGCCTCCAGGACCCGAGCTGGCACCACGGCGGTGGCGAAGGCTCTGCACACATACCTGTTAATGACTTTTGTTACCATTATGTCAGCTGGAGTCCAGTGTCACTCCTTTTTAACTTGTGATCAGTGTCCCATCCTGTTCCATGCTCAGACGAGAGCCCTTCAGATAGCTCCCAGCTGTCTCTCTCGTTACTCCTCCTGGATTCGGCCGGCCCAGGTTCGTCGATGGTTGATTACGTGGGTGCTGCCCACGGGGTCAGCCTGCAAGGAGGGGAGCTTGCACCAGAATGCAGGGCACCCCATCACCGCGCGTACCGTCGAGGTCAGCTGACTTTTTCGTACCAAGCTTTATCAGTGGAGGACGCGTGGGTTGACTACATCCTGGGGCAAGCAGGCAGGTGGCAGTTTGTGAACTGGAGGCCGGTCCACAGATCATACTTTGAGCAGCTCTGTATTTTTTTCTTTTTTGAGATGATGTGGGCTCTCAGGAGGTTTGTAAATATCCTCTCGCGTTGCTGCCTGAGTTCAGGACTAGGTGAGAGCCACAGGAGTTGGCCAGGTGGAGATGAAGCTATTTATTAGCTTTATTACCGAAGAGCTGATTAGAAAGAAAGGTTGTACATCTGTGGCCACTGGAACTTACCTTTGAATCCATTTCAGCTGCCCTGTCACAGGCTGCTGGGACGGTGGCAGGCCCCTCCCTCGGGCTGAAAGCAGGCTGGGTGCACTCTGTCCACGGCTGGGCAGTCAGAAGAGGATCGCTGTGTGATCGCTCAGTGCTCCCCAAGGCATCTCCAGTCATCTCCTCTCAGCGGAGGAGAAGGTGCAGGCTTGGATGAGAAACCAAAGTGGTGTTAGATTAGCAGTCACGGGTCTTTAACCGCAGTCCACAGATCACCTGTGCGGGAATCCCTGTCTCAGGCTCTGCTGCCAGGGCCTTCACCCCGTGTAGGGTCGTTAGCTCTCATCGGATTCCGAAAGTGGTTTATGATCATCTGCTGGGTTGAACGGTCGCCCCAGAAAAGCTATGTTTATATCCTGATCCCTGAAGCCTGTGACTGTCACCTTATTTGGAAAAAGGGTCCTTGCAGATATAGGTAAGGATCTCAAGATGAGATCACCCTGGATTATCCAAGCGGTCCCCAAATCCAGTGACAAGTGTCCTTGAAGACACAGAGGAGAGACACACAGACACAGAGGGAGGCCATGTGAACACGAGGCAGAGATTAGCGTGACACGGCCACAAGCCAAGGACGCCTGCAGCCACCGGAAGCTGGGAGAGACCAGGAAGGACCCTCCCCTGACGTCTTTGGAGGGAGTGAGGGCCTGACACACCTTGACTCCCAGCCAACAGACCGTGGGAATTAGTTTCTGTTGTTCTCAGCCAGAGTCGTGATACCTTGTAGTAGCCACGAGGAATTGACACCTCCAGGAGCGTAAGCATTCCCACCATTCTTAAAGCCAAGTCCCTCCACGTGGAAAGGAGACTGTGCCATGGCTGGCTGTGCCCCTGCCCCCATCTGCGTCACTACTTTCCAGAGTCCCCATCTCCAGGCCCCTGTAAAGGGCTGAGCTTATCAGGAGACACGGCCCATCCTTTGCCAACATCACTAGAAACGACAGCAGCCCTCTGTCTGTCACGCTGCCTGCTTCTGCCTTCTCTCAGCGTCACTCTGCTTTGCATCGTCCCCTAAGCAGCGTATCTATCCCTGCTTTGTTCTTCTGTCTCTGAGAATGACTTTAAAGACTGGGTTTTTTTCCTTAGGCTCTGGCAAACCAAGCCGTCTTCCCAACAGTATTCTTCAAGAGTGTGCCATTTCCCAGAATGCATCTCGGATCGTGCTTTCCTTCATCTGTGTTTTGTCCATCCTCTCAAAGACTGAGCTGCACGAGGGAGCTCAGGCGGACAAGCTCGGGCCTCCATCCCTGCTTCCCTCGCTCTGGCTGCATCATGATTATTCATGATGGTGTAATCACGAGTTCTTCTCAAAGAAGCTCCCTACTTGACATCAGCTGACAGAACAAAAGGTTCTTGATTACACGACGGCTCGTTGCTGCTCCCTGAAAGTCAAAAGCTGATGAAATACTCTGGCTCAAATGAATGTGGATATATCCATCGCTATGAAAATAGCAAAACACTCCCAGGAGCAGTTGCTCCGTGGTGTGGGCAGGTGCTCTTAGAGGGCAGGAGCCACCGATCGGAAGGGCTGTGTGTGAAGAAGGGGCTGGAGGTGCCAGACTCCGCTCACTCCGGTGCTGGGCTGTGATGCAAGTGACTCGCAGGCCAGGCGCCTCGTCCCCAAACTCTGCCTTCGCCACCGGCACCTTTGCAACAGCTTTCTGTCTGTCTGTCTCCCTGTGCCACAGGCCGTCTTCCCACACAGCTCCACGCCTCAGCCGCTCCACACCTGCATACCTCCGTCCCCGCCAGCCCGACGCCCTTCCCCTGCCCTTGCAACTCCGCTCAGGTGTCATTTGCCATCGGGAAGCCTCTTCCGGCCCACACTGTGCTCCCATAACACCCTGAGCCTATTTTGATCATGACACTTATGTCAGGGTATACGACGCCCTGTTCTCGTGTCTCTCTCCCTGTCGGCGCGCCCCGAGACCAGGAACTGGGTCTGGTGGATCTTCGAGTCCCCAGACCTCAGGCACTATGTGAGTTGAATGACATCACTTGCCTTTTAGCAGAGACGTCAAGCGTTAGCAACGCCTGTTCTCTTTTCTTTCATCTGCCTTGTAAATTATTTGAGTGTTTGAAATACTTTCTTATGTTTATTTTTTATCCAGAAAGAAACTAGAAACTTCTACAATAAAAATCCATCATTTAACTTTTTCATTATTTTTGTCCCACCACCAACTTCTGAAAATTATTGGAGGCAATTTACAACAAAAGGAAAACTACCAAACCATCTCTCCACATCCCTCCACCCCGACCCCACCAGAAACAGACCTATGCTTCTGTCCCATTGGCTGGACTGAGTCACGTGGGCCCCTCTGCCTGCCGGGAGCGGGGCGGGGACAGGGGCAGTGTTCCTTCAGCCCTGGCAGTTGGAGGTGTCAGGGCAGAGGCTGGGCAATGACTGGACACACAACCAAGGGCGTCTGGGGCTCAGCGAAAGTGGCATCTAGCAGTCACTGATTGGACGACATAGGCCGGCTCAGTAGCAAAGAATGTTCCATCTTTCCCATTTGTAAGACGCTGACCTCTACCTAAGGAAGGAAATTCATTACTCGCAGGTCCTCCCGCCCCCACCCAACAGCAGCCTCCTGGGGTGCTGGAGGGCGCCTCCATGGTGTGCCATCCTGAGCCCCTTCGGGTGCAGGAAATGGGACCCCGGCTCTGAGTGGCCTGATGAGGACGGATCGTGGGCTCCTGAGCTGAGTGGAGGCGCGGGGTGGGGTGGGGTGGGGGGGCGAGCGTGGCTTCCGAGAGTGGGTAAGGGGCTCCTCAGGGCTTCTCACTGCTGGTGCCTCCCCTCTGATTCTCCCCCGGTGGCTTCATCCCCGTGACATCAGACTTGCTGCCCCAACAGCCCTAGGTTGGCACCTTATAACCTTGATCTGAAAAGCAAGCTCTTCCCCGCCAGTTCTAGTTAGAAAACTCCCAGGGAAGGACTCTGATTGGTCCCCGGTCCGGAAGCAGTTGCCAAGCCCCCGAGTGGAGTACCACGTGGACCTGCTGGGACAGGTGCCCCGCCTGTGAGGGGTGAGGGGCTAAGGCAGGTCAGCCCCCGCCCCTGCCCCCGAGTCCCGAGTTAGGGAGGGTTAGAAGCGGTCATCAGAGGATCAAGGGGGGCGGGCACCGTGAGAAGGGGAGCAGGAGGGAACCCCGGGAGCACAGCCATCCACATGCTGCTGGTGACCGCCCCCCAGGCTGCTGCCCTGCAGGCCTCCATCCCTGCCACCCCGCCACTGCCGCTCCGCCCCACGCAGCCTGTGGAACTGGGGGTCGGGGGGGGTGGGGCCAGACCCGGGGTGCTGTGGGCTCCAGAACTGTCCGGCCGCTGGGCTAGCAGGGTCCTCGGGGTGCGGCAGGGACGCCGCTCCAGAGCACCCTGTTCCGTGGGGGCGCTCGCCCCACCCGGCCCCGCCCCCCGCCTCCCATCCCACTGAGCAGCCCTGTGGGCGCGCGCACGCACGCACGCACGCCCTGCCGAGGCGCCCCTCCTCGGACCCCAAAGCACAGGCCGCCCCTCCTCTCCTAGTCGGGAGCAGCTCGGTTTCCGGCTGCAGGCGGCCTTGCGTCCCTGGGGGAACCCCGCCTGGGGAGAGCGGCTCGTTCTCGGGGTGCCGCTAGCGGCCAGAAGCGCCGGCCTCCCAGGGGGCTCGCCCGGAGCTGCTGCTGAGACGCACGACCCTGACCCCGACCCCGACCCCGACCCCTCGCCGAGGGCCACGCGCAGCTCCGGGCCCGCGCCCTCCTCCCAGTGAGGTACCCGCATGTCCCACACTTCATCTAACCCGACCCCCAGAGGCTGCAGGGGGCAGGGGGCGGGGACAGGGGGACACCCCACAGGATGCGCGCGTGAACCGCGTGCCAGCCGGCTTGGGGTTCCAGGGCCCTCCCCTTCAGAGTGAAGTTTGTGACTTACAGGGCTCGGTCGCCGATGCGTTCAGCTTGCGGGAGTGCACGCCCCCCCCCACACACACACACACACTAGTGCAGGGACCCTGCCCCCCGCGGGGCCCGCAGCCCACAGCCCGGGCCCTGATCGGTGACGCCCTCGTGTGACTCCCGTGAGCTAAGAGCCTGCTTTTCAGACAGCGCGGCTCCTAAAACCCAGCGAACCACGGCACCCAGTGCTCCGAGGACTGCGTCCAGTGTGGGCTGGGGGGGGGGGGACTCCAGGGGCTGCACCGCGGTGCGGGGGACCCCGCAGGCCCCAGGGAGGCGCCTTCCTGGGGCTTCCCCCCCGGACCTGGAGCCCAGCCAGAACGTCAGACCCGCGGAGGGAACACAGCTCTGCAGGGGCCTGAACACGGCTGGGCGCTGGTTCCCCAGACAGGGAGAGCCACCGCCCCAGGAATGGGAGCGGGGACAAGCCAAGGTCCTCAGTCCCCCGGCTGCCTGCCCTCGGCCCTCCGCCTTTCCGATGCGGGTTCAGATCCCAAGCCGGCTCTCCCTGCAGGAAGAGCCCAAGCCTGTGTTTGCATCCACGCGCTGGTCACAGGGAGAGTCTACGGGGCCGGCCTGGCCCGCGGGGCAGGTCCGTGTGGGTCCCGTGGCCCCCGCCATCCGGTCTGGCAGCTGCCTTTCCGCCTGATTCAGAAGGGTCCCCCTCAACGCCGCTGGCGCCCCTTCCTCCACGCCAGTGTTGCCTGTGCCGTCGCCCCGTGTCCGGGTGCTTGCTCGCTGGTACCCAGAACAGGCCTGAGCGTCCAGGTGCCAGGCAGATGTGAGTCCGGGTCCTCCACGCCACGCCACGGCGGGCAGGCACGCTGAGGCTACAGGCGCCATCCCAAACATCTCCGCTTCAGTTAGCAGCCTCCGGCCCGCCCCGGCAAGAGCCGCAGAATGGGGCAACACCGTTCTTGCTGCCCACGCCCCGGTCTGCCCTTCCCTCTTTCCCTGGACCAGCATCTGTCACCCTGGGCCCAAGCACCGCCCACGAGGGGACCGGGTCCCCGCCTGGAGGACACCCAGCACGTGATCGCCACGCAGGGCGTGTGGGAGGGGAGAGGAGACACTGCACCCCCTGGGCCCCCCAGGGGAGGGGGCTCGTGAGCCACACCGAGGGCACCTGCTCACGGAGGGGGACCTATGTGACACAACCCGTGCGGGAGGCCCCAGCGAGTGGCGGTGGCAGGAGCGGAGTGTGGACACGCAGGCATGGCCCGGGCAGGCTCTCCCGAGGGGTTTGGACTTGACCCAAAGGTCAAAATGAACCACAGAAGAGGCTGAACCCCGGAGGGACAGAGTCACACCGGGTGCCTTGGAGTGTCCGTCTGGCCACCCTCGCTTCCTCTGGAGCCCACACAGGTGGCAGTGAAGCGTATACACGTGTATCCTCTGCAGCCAGGACGGGGGAGTGAGCGGGGAGCAGCAGGAGAGGGCCCCCAACCCCAGTCCGGACGGTGGGGAGCAGGTGGACAGGCAGCTTTTCCTTAGTCATCTCTGCAGTCACAGCCCCCAGCCACCGCAGCGTCCAGTACGTGACCACGTGAACGAGAAAGGGAGGTTTTGTGGGGAAGGACCCCGCAGTCTCTTGGAGAACACCCCAATGTCAAAGGCTATAGGTCTTTGACGCTGGCTGGTTTCTCTAGAGAGACTTTACAGGTGAGGAAACGAGACACACAGGACTAAGGGACCTCGCCAGGTCACGCAGCCCGGTGACGGAACAGGGCTTCCCACCCATTATCAGTAAAAATCTGGAAATTACCCAAATACTTATCAACAATGGCTACACAAATAGTAGGATAGTCGTGTGCTAGAACATTATGCATCAGGGAAAAAAAATGAATAAATTTCACACACAGAGTGTTGAGCCAAAGAAACAGCTGCAGAATACACGCGGTGACCACTCACGTTCAGGGAGAGGTGGATGTTGGGGGGACAGCGCATGGGTGGCATGGGCCACGTCCTGTGCCCCCAGCCAGCACCTGGCGCCTCGCCGATTCTCCAGTGTTAAACGGGGAGTTTTTAAATAATCGTTTGATTTACAGATATTTTTTTAAAAAAATTAAAAGGGACACCGTTTGTGACAGGAATGGCGAGGCCCCCGTGGGAACTGCAGGGCAGGCCGGGGCTCCAGGCCGGGCGGCGGGCACGGAGGCCGCGCACCCAGGGGCACAGCCACTGTTTCTAAGCCACCTCTCCCCACCACGGGGTCTGTGGGGGTCAACAGTCCCTCACTTTACAGCCACCACCCCGAGGTCCCAGGAGAACCCCAGGGAGATTGAGGACACACCACTCCTGACTCCCCATCTTAAGACTTTGATGATTCGAGGTTTGCGTTCTCACCCTCCAGTCTGTGTGTGGGGGGCTTTAGCAGGGAAACACGTATTTTTATTTCAAAAAGTTGCCTCCTTCCGTTGTCTTAGAGAAAGTTTCCTTCCTACTCAGAGACAGGCTGGGAGCTCTGCCTCAGACTTTTCAGGGTGCGACATTGATGGCTGTGGCGTAGACTGGCACTCGGCAATTATCTTTGTCTAATTCTCCCGTTCACGGGAAGACGAGAAATTCCTAACCCTCCAAGCCATGTGCGATTCAAGGCCCCGAACACGACGCGTACACCGGCCACCAGGTGGCGCCCACGGCTCATCGCTGCCGCTGCGGGAGGCTCGGACCCGCGCCCCACACAGTGCGGGTCCCGGCCGAGGTCCCCCCGCCCCTCCCACGTGCTTTCGTTCTGACGCTGCCGAGAAATGAACACGGTTCCCGGTGGGGACTCTGGCGGTGGAGGGCGCGGGGTCCCCCCGCCTCGTGGGCTGTCCCCCCTCCCATCACAGCGGTGTGCGCGAGGTGCATTGTCCCAGTGTGGGTGGCGGTGGGTGGCCCCGTCATAGAAGGGCGTCCCGTCCAGGGTGGCCCCACCCTGTGCTCTGAGCCGCCAGGGACAGGCTCCGGCCACCTGTGACCCTGCCCTGGGATGAGCTGATCTTGTTTTTATCATCTTTCCTCAGGGTCTGTAGCTCACGTGTATTTCAGCGTTTGCGATCACAAGTGTTTGGGGGCATTTAGAAGTGTCTTTGTGACCAGAAATATGCCGCGGGAACTAAACTCCCGTCTGCATCAATGAGCCTCTGATTAGCATGGGTTTCACTGTTTCGCTTCAAGTCGCTGTTTCCAAGGGCCTGTGGACATGTAGGACCTGTTGACAGGAGGACTTACCTGTACTGAGCTGCGCACTCCCAGGTGTATGGCCGCCTGCCAGGTGGTGGGTCTTGAGCCAGGTTTGGGGGCTAAATCCGTGAGAAGAGCAAATTCTAATTTTAGTTTGGCCCAGAGGGGACGAGCAGTGGGGACGGCAATTGGAGTGAATTCGGCCACTGGCGGTGACTCCAGACTGCGCTGAGTGTCCCCCTGGAGAAGGGGTGGAGGGCCTGCCCCGAGGTTCCAGGCACGTTTGGGGAGTGACCAGAGGTGGACAGAGATGGGTCTGTAGAGATCAGAGCCCGACCGGAAAGTCCTCGAGTTGTGGCCACAGTCTGTACAGTGAACGCCCAAGAGGGTGCTGTGAGGGTGCTTCTCCCCCGGGCGACGGGCCTGCTGTGCCAGCGCGAGGTCACTGCCACTGGGGGCTGGGAGGGGCCGAGGGGGGCTGAAACAAACCAGGAATCGATGCAGCAGCATGGTCTTGGTGCACCCCCTCCCCGAGCACCCCCTCCCCACCCCCATCACATGTCCATGGTTCCTTCTCCCTCCCTGTGGCTTTTCTCTGCTACATTCTTAAAATTCCAGGCCACCTGGCCCAGACAGCGATGCCTCCTCCTCGGACAGGTGGGGTTGTGGGTGGGGCCTGGGCTCCATGTGGGTGTCTGCAGCTGGCGTTCCAGGCCTGAGAGCAGCACCCAGGGCAGGGGTGGAGATGGGGAGGAGCGAGGGGCCCGGGGCAAGGTGAGCTGGGCAGCTGGGTCCTGGGGTTTGCTGGACGAGGGGACTGCTGGCTTGCTGTCCCAGGAGCCCGCACGTTCCTGCACTGGGCAGCGTGCAGATGGAAACGGGAGCGTAGAACAGATGAACCCAGCGAGAGCCACCTGCCGATGGCCAGGCCGCAGGGGCCAGAGGGCCTGGATCGGGGAGGGCACCCGAGCTTGGACTAAAAGGACCTTTTAAAAGAAAAATCCACAAGACTTGGCGGTTGACGGAACGTGGGGGCTGTGGGAGGAGTCTAAGATGACTCAGAAGGGTTGAGGTGAGTTCAAGGGGAAGTGATGCTTCGGGAGGTAGTCCGAGGCCAGCACTGCTGGTTCCTTCAGGACGGAAGGGCTGACCTGAGCTGGTCTCTCTCCCTGTTCGCAGGGTGATGATAGGCTGCAGCCCACCCCCACCGTGTACACTCAGAGGGGGCCGCCTGAGAGCCCGCCAGCTGCGTGGGGGGGGGGCTCAGTGCACACCTGTCCACAGCTCACTCAGCAGTACAGGAGACACACCGGCTTCTGCGAGACCAGGAAGGCTGGTGGGGGGGGGGAGGGAGCGTGCCGCCAATGCAGGCACCCCCACTCTGCATCTCCCTCCAGGCCGCCCCCCCACTTCCGGCTCCTGGCCCAAGTGGAGCCTGCTGTCCGCGCACACCCCAGCACCGTTTTCTGGACGCCCGTCCACCTGGACACCCCACAGATGGTTAGGCCCAACACAGATGACTCTGAGCCAGTCACCTGCTGGCCCTGGGTGACCACCCACCCACATAGGGCCTGTTCATGGCCTCACCCTGGCTGTTCTCTCCCCCTGGTCTCTCCAAGCTGCCCCCACCCCCAGTGCTTCAGGTGCAAACCCTCCTCACTCTCACGGGCCCCACCTTCACCCACACAGGTATGCCTGGGGCTCCCAGGAAGGCCTCTGATGCCACCCGTGGGCCTTGGGCCAGGCATCGAGCCCCCTGGCCCAGCGCACTGCAGGACCTGGCACCTGTCAACTGCTTGCTCTGTCTCCACCCGGCCACGGCCGCCCATCAGCCCACTGGTGACACGTAGGGGACATGCCAGCCTCCATTTCTCTTCCCGCCTCGCCTTCTCACTCCTCCCTGCTGACCCCCAGTCACTCCTCTAGACCCCGCCCTTACAGACACTGCCCCTTTCCCGGGCGCCCTTACACACACGCGTGCACACACACACACACACACACACGCACGCCCCTGCCAGAGGCTAACAGCTCTTCCTCCTCCTCCTCCTCCTCCAGGAAGCCTCCAGGAGACCCAACCTGAGCACCGCCCCCCAGCACTCGCCCGTTTGTAAACTGGGACATCGGTGTGGCTTGGCTCCACGTCTGTCTCCACCATGAGGGCAGTGACCCAGTTTGTCCCACGCTGCACCCCGGGGCCGGCACACAGGCCCTCGGGAACCAGGCACTGAGTCCCAGTGCTCGTCACACGGGCCACATTTCCTCTATCAAAACGGCCTCACGTTCTTTCCACACCTCAGTGCTGGTAACTGTGTGTGTGTGTGTGTGGGGGGGGGAGTGTCTGCTGTGACCCCTTCTGGTGGCAAGCCAATGAGGAAGTGACCAGCCCCATCCTGGACTGCCAGGAGTGGCTGTCCAAGCTGGGCCTTGTCGATGGGTTAAAACTTTCCAGACAGAGAACACATATGGTACCAAAGTGTCCCCGGCTGTATAGTTAGCCGGTGGGAAAGCCGGTTTGCTCTGTGGGAATCCCCTACAGGGCCGGCTCCGAAACACACATGGCCAGGAACAGGGCCGGCTGTGTCGCTCAGGCTTCCTGTGCTCCAGAGTTCACGACCCCTGGGGCTCTGCTCGTAGCCCTCCCCTTCCCTCTCCAGCAGCGAGCCCAAACCCAGCAGAGGGCCACCCGTGCAGGATGGCACCCTGGTGGCGCGGTGGCCGCCGGCACAGGTCTCCCCATTCCCCTTGAGGCCAACTGCGTGCCCATCCTCTGCGCGCGCTTGCTGCGTGCCAGGCGGGAAGGTCAGCTCCCCACCAGGTCAGCTCACGCATTCGTCACCGCGGTCATCCCCACCGCAGTGGCGAGAGGCCCGAAGCTCAGAGAGGGTGAGTGGCTTGCTCAGCGTCACACAGCCAGTGCGAGCAGGGACTGGGCTCACGGGGCCGCTGCTCACCTGCGCTTTAACCTACACCACCCTCCTCCGCGTGGACTGCACCTCTCCCCAAGTATGAACCCCTGAATTTCCCTCTGTCACCTGATTCTGAACGTTTCTTCCAGGTCTTTGCTCGACAACGGCATTTAAAACAGCGTGCCGATGCGTCATCGACGTGCAATAAACTTCACGCTTACAGTTTAACGCGCGTCGGCATAGACGTACCCTGCAAAACCGTCACTGCAAACCAGCTGTGAACAGGTCCATCGCTCAGTGTCCCCCTGCCCCCCTCTCCCCTGTGTCCCCCCCTCCTGCTTTCCTGAGCCCCGCCCCCCAGAGTCAACCTCTGGTCTGCTTGCTGTCACTATAGTTTGCATTTTCTAAAATTTCATGTGAATGGCATCTTTTCCTCAGCCTAACTAGTTTGTGGATGGAACATTGACCAAGATAGGCCATATGTGAAGTCTCAATAAATTAGAAAGAATTCAAATCATGCGAAGAATATTCTCTGACCTCCAAGGAATATTAGAACTCTACAAGCAAAAAATATCTGTAAAACCTGCGAATACTGGAAATCTAACACATGTGTAAAAGACCCATGGGTCAAAGAAGAAAGAAATCAAAAGGGAAATTAGAAAGTTCTTTAAGAAACACCTATAACAGCTACCGTGTGTCAGCCGCTGTCCTGGGCCATTTCCAAAACCAGAAGCAGCTCATTTAAGCCTCATACCCCCACGTGGAGGACATCCCCATGCACATTTTACAGATGCCAAAGGCAAGCAGAGGTGTCCTGACTTGCCTGGGTCACAAGGAGCAACGGCAGGGCCGGGATTTGAATCCAGGATACCCGGATCCAGAGTCTGTGCCTCGTGTCCCAGCGAAATGGCACTGAAAGGTTGCCCATGGAGGAGGAAAATGATCAGCTAGCTGCCCCTGACAGCAAGATCACTTGGAGATGAGTTCGACAAGTAATTCAGAGCCTGGGAGATGTACTAGAGATGCACGCAGCACTGAGGGGGCTGGGAAGAGAAGGAAGTGAGGCGGGAGCAGAAGAGCCGGGCTTGGAAGGCTGGGTGACGGGGATGAGCACCGAGGTTCGCCAGGGGAGGGGGGCCCCAGTTCTGAGAACCGTTTTTATATCAGCGATCCCCAGGCCTGGAAGGAAGGCAAGGTGGGGGTGGGGAGGGGTTCCAGGGGAAAGATGTGAGCGGAAGGAAGAGGGGAGTGGCGGTAGTGCTGAGGAACAGCATGAGCCCAGGCCTGTGGGGTGGACCACCCAGCAAGTTTAAAATGAGTGACAGGGCCCCCCATGGGAACTGAAGACAAACGGGTAGGTACCCTGCAGGGCCTAGAGGCTGGCTTTCCCCTGAGAGGGATGGGGTGTCAGTGAGGGTTTGGGGAGTGTGTGGAGTGTGTGGAGGAGACTGACAGGGTCAGTGTCCCCTAAGCTCCGCCACCTCTATGGTGGGGACAGACCCGTGCAGATGCAGGAAGCAGGTTACCCAGGCCTCCTGGGTGAGCTGAAGGTTGTGTGGACAGACAGGGGTGAGGGTCTGGGGGCTGAGAATGGAGAGTAGATGGAGTTGAGGTGTCTGGGAGGCAGAAACGGCCGGCAGGGCTCACGCCAGAACCCCTGTGGCGACGCTTGGGGTTCTTCTGGAAGGCGGGGGCAGCGGGTTCAGCGCCCAGACCTGGAGCTGGGGGTATCCCGGCCCCAGCCTCTCAGTGAGTCGCCTGCACACAGTACTGCTCCCCGAGCCCCCGCCGCAGGCCGGGCAGAGGGGGCCGAGTCCGCAGAGGGGACAGGGCGCCGCAGCAGGCGGAGGGGAGGCCGCAGCACGCGGTGGCGGAAGGGAGGCGGGTTTCAGGGGTGGTGGGGAGCGCGGAATGTTCCCCGCAGGTCGGAAGGACAGGAAACGGCCTTGGGTTTGCTAACGGAAGCAGGCAGGGCAGAGCTGGAGGTCAGGAGGGCCGGGGAGGAGGGCGGGGACTAAAGTTGGGACCTGCTGGGGAACAATGGGTCCCGGGCGGCCTGGGGGCAAGTTCTCCGGGGGGTAGGGGCGGGGAGCAGCGGGGAACCAAGAATGCCTCTAAGGTTTCGACTGGGCCACTGCGTTAGCGGGGTACAGGATTGGGCCGGGGCAAAGGCTGGTGGTGGGCTGGGGGTGGAGGGGGCGCCCGCCGCCAGCGCCCGCACGGAGACTGCCCTGCAGGCCGTGGCGACGGGCAACTGGCCCCAAGAACCGCCTTCCCTTCCCCCACCTGGGCCGCCCCCAGCCCAGGCCGCAGGGAAAACCCGGCTGCGCGCATCCGGACACAGCTGGGGTCAGATCGACCATCTGCAGTGCGCCCCGGGAACGCCGAACCGCCCCCGCCCCCCTGGCCACGTGGGCGCCAGTCCCCATCTCATTTTTCGTTTTACCGCGACTGGGGACACCCCGCGCGGATTTCACACCCTGCTAATAATGGGTCTCAAGCTCCGAAGACCGTTTCTGAAGAAGCTGCGTTTCCCGGGAGATAGAGCGGGGGTGGGGGTGGGGCGGAGGGAGTGTAGTCAGTCAGGTTTGTTTACATCGCGCTGAGCTTCCAGAGTGTTCCCGAAGGCCCCCAGCGTCGGGGGACGGGGTGGGGGTGGGGGGCGGAACGGCAGTGGGTGGAGCTAGAGACAAAGGAGCCGGGAGTGGGAGGGGGTGGACGGCAGGAGAGTCGCGGGTGAGGCAGGGG
>PVKZ01001815.1:217792-315016 GCA_004027375.1 Macroglossus sobrinus | reverse complement strand
AAGTGTTTTATTCAGCGTTCTTGACTAAAGCAACAGAGAGAAAACTAAGTATTTTTAAACAGTAAGAAAGATATTGCACACAAATTTGGACTCAGAATATCAGTAGAAAGCTGACAAAAATTGGCAGAAGTAAAAGGAGCTCTGGAAGGAGGAACAGCAGGAACCCCATAAAGGGCATACATCAGAAACCATATGGTTTGCACACCACCTAGGCTGCTGCTGACCTCCAAGTGTTCCCTCTGCCACTACCACAAGATCCAACTTTTCAGGGTGTTTAATGGAGTTTAACTCACCTGTCCAATTCCTGGCTGTATTTGTGAGTGGAAAAGGAAGACTATACATATACTTTACTTCTGCCAACTGAACTAACAGCTTATGAAAGTTTGCTGTGGGAGAGTGGGCCTCAGCAATTTCCATTTAAATAAGAATATATAAATTACAAGATTTTTCACAAAAGGATATTGGTGTAACAGTTACAACAGGAAGAAGTGGGGTGGGCCATAGGACCAAAAATTTAAAAATCAAAGTGTACATTACTCAGAAGTACTCAAACATATGATTATAAGAATGTTATCTACCACTATTTTTTTCTATTAAAAAAGACTACTAAAGAAAATAGCTTATATTTAAGATGTTAGTTTTTGTTTTTAAAATTATTTTGCATAAAATTGCACACACTCATTTTTATTCTTTAAGCATCTGTGTCATATTTCAGTTGCCACAGTAGATTGTCCAAGGCTAGTAGAATTAACCAATTTGTACCATAAAGACTTAGAAAAAATATAATAAAAATAAAGTAAAAGAATACTTATGCCAAAATGTCATTAGTCTCAAGGATTTACAAAAGACTAACAACAGTCCTTCAAATTAATTTTCCTTCTAGTGTCTTCTGTTTTTTTTTTTTTTTATGTTCTAATTGTCTAGGAAACTTCTGCATCAAAATCACATGGGAAATGAGATGCTTGTATAAATGCAAATTCTTGGGCCCCATCCTAGAACCACTAATTCTGAGTTTGGGATGGTAAGACTAGAAATATCCATTTTAAAGAAGTGTCTTATGTATATTTGAAAATTTCAGACTCTTTGCATTAGAAATTGTTCTCAGTAGCTCAAACTGAGGTTAACTTGAGTTAGATCAAGTTTGCTAAATAAAAAATAATAATAATAAAAATAGAAGGAATCAAGTACAATTTGAAAAGAAAAAGCATCATGAATTACATAGGCTTTTGAAATCCTACTCGCTAATATTTGCCCACATTCATGTTCCAAACAAGATAGTTGTGCTGCTACATAAAAAGTGTTTTAGGTGCTTAATGATGTTTTTAAAATAAAAATGAATTTTCACTGTGGTCCAAAGTCACCTCCTGTTTTTCTCAAATGAATCACATAAAATTTACTAGATTGTTATAAGAGAATCGTAACCCAAGTTTTTAAAATACAATTTTCTCACGTGTAATTTTTTAAAGCATATTAAAGGACACGGTATTTTGAATGAAAGAGATACTGCCAAGGAAAGGGAAGTTACCAGTGTGCCTTTAGAGTGCTTCTGGCCTTAGAGTGTTCTAGCTCACTGTATTGAAATGAATGGAAGCAATTATAAAAGGAAGCTGCTGACCTTTCTGAAAAGGCTGCCAATCCATAATACCTCCTGCAATGCTCATCCCCTTTATTCGTGCTTAACAAACCTTGTCACCCTTGTCGCAGTGCCTCAGAACCCCTTGTTAACTTTTCCCCTTTTGTTGTCTTTAGGGTATTTGCAGCACGCCTGTCTGCTGAAATACCTCTCAATTGCCAATTAAAGGAAGTTTAAGAATGAGTACCTAGGGATGAATTAACCTAGCAAGTTAACCTGGGGGAAGAATGTGTTAGAGATACAAATTCTCCACATCACGACCTTACATATTTACCTATTCATCTGAGGTACTGAGGGGAGGGTATTAGTTATATATTTGCACAACAATCAGAAAGTACCCTCTATCCAGTTTTCCAGAATATAAACAATTTGAAAAACAAACACTAGAATCTTCTAAATGTTTCTCTCCTTCTTGCCGTGTGTTTTTTCCCCCTTAAGTAAAGAACTCCCCCGCCACCCCTCAAATGCCAATACTTAAGCACTGCTTTGCAGAAACACTTAAAACAGGTACCTGTAGATAGTATGAGGCAATTCCTTTAGAAGAGTCTTATCCAGAATACCTTTTTGCTTTATAATGCTGATTTAACACATAAACCCTTGTATCATCCCTGTTTTGATTAACAAACATTTGAACAATTATTAAGAATTCTCTAGAACTGAGTTCTAGCATTCAGATTAAAAAAAATCACATTTAAATTAGTTGATACTTAAACATCTCATCAAGTATTTTGTTTTTATTTCTTTTGGTTTGTGTTTCCCATTTTCTGCACTCTTACTATTTAGTTTTCTTGAAGGAATATTTTAGACAATGTGCCCTTGGTACCTATAACTGAATGACTTGTTAACTTGCTTGCCCTAGAAGAGTAATGAGAAATGTGGTGGAAGAATTTAAAATAGGCGCTGCATTCTATCCTGAGGTACTCCTATTTTCTATAAATATCATGGCTTACTCCTAATATTCCTCGAGAACATACATAACCTTATTCACCTTTACAAAAGTTGAGGCAGGAAAGAAATAGCATATAATAAGCCTTATTAACTATTACGTACTCAGTCATTTCCACGTATGTAATTTAACATCTCAGCAACTCTATGATGTCGTAATTAATTCTAATTTTTATATGAGGAATCAGAGATATACAGATGAAGTTATTTGTCTGAAGCTATTTGGCTTGAAAAAGGGGCTGGAGAAATTCAAATTTAAATATAATTTTTCTGTTCAAATAAAATTCTCCCTGAATCCAGGGCCAAAGTTTTGTTTTTCTCCCCATATTTTACCAAACTACTTATAAATAAATCCATTACCAGATAATAGGCACGACATATGAAGTAAAAAAAAAAAATCGCAAAATTAGATATTACTGGTTGCATTACTTCTAACGAGATGATTCAAGGGTACATTGGAACCTATAACAATTAATCAGTAAAAATATATCTTTCTACATATTTTATCATGTGAAAAACATTTGCTTTTCACATTGAATCAGAAAAACTGTATTATCCAAGTGAAGAAAAGTACATATACAAGAACTGAACTGAAAATGTCTATAACTACCACCTAATTCTAACACCGAATTCTAAAAATAGCAATGAAACCTAACGCAACTTGCCTAAGTTATACAGGAATTACTGCAAACATAGTACATTGCATACCTTTGCATTCCTTCCCCCCACCCAGATGGATGTTAGCTTGAATTATTTTGGTTTCCTCATCCAAGATTTGCTGGTACATTTGCATTTGACCTTTGAATAAACAACAAGGGCTTGAAAGGCAGGTCCACTGATACACAGGTTTTTTTCAGTATAGTTGGCCCTCCTTATCCTCAAGTTTTGCATCTGCAGATTCAACCAAGAGCAGATGGAAAACAGTATTTTCACATTCCCAGCTACAGATTCCCAGCCACAGATAGAAACCTATTTTTTCATCTGCAGTCTGAGACATTAAGGGCTGTTTGCAGTTAAGTTTAAATCAAAAGCTGGGCATGGATTTTGGACTCAGCACCCCTTACTCCCGCTTTTCAAGAGTCAACTGTATGTAAGATTTAATATTTTATCATTGTTTCATGCTTTCTGTGAATATCTAAAAACAGAACCATATTAGTACTTACAATGTAGTGGTCATTGCGGAAACTGGTAACACTTTCCTTTTACCATAATTCCAAATTCTTGCTACTTAATTTAAGATGCTTGAATTACTTGAGAAGCCTCAATAATACAGCACACCTTCCTCACAGGTAAGTGCTTTTCACAGGGTAGGACTTGTAGGTGCATAAGAAGTTATTTGGTGCTGCTTTGGTTATGCCAGGCTGCCTTGGTATTTCGTTTTAAAAGAAAACGGAGGCATTTTTTTCTCTTTCTCACAATGTAATATACCATTTCCTATCAATCATAGAGTCACTTCCAGCCTCCTGCACAAACATTTCACTAGGGCGCCTCTCAAAACACTATCGGTATGCAAGAGTTCTGTATTGCAAATGCTTTCATTAATATCTGTTTCTATATTAGAATATTTGAGTGGCTTTTTTTTCTTTGCATTACATCCAGTGTTAAGATTATTAATAAAAGAGGAAAAGTGCTATTACCTAAGAAATCATTCTATTAATTTAAAAAATGGTTTAACTTGAGAATTATTAATGTGTTGTTAATTATTTAATAAGAATACAGTCATTTGAAAAAGTTCTTAAGGTTGGACAGATATCTTTCCACTTTCCTTGTGAACCTCAAGCTATTGCAAACATTTAAAATTTCAAAGAATAGCCCTCTTTAACTTTATATGGAACGAACAATATTCCTTTTTTTGGTTAGCAATGCCATTCCGTTATTGGAAAAGAAAAGACTCTCAAAGTTGATTTATATTAGATGGAACAGAGTAATAAGTTCCTAATTTTTCCATTATTTTCTTTTTATAAGATCCCTAGAACTATAGAGGGAAACCTTAGAGTTGAGAAGCACAATTAAATATAACAGATTAAGTAGAGTAAGAGGCAGTCCAATATCAAACACTAGAGAAGTGAGAAGGAGTCTTCTCTCATTTTCTTGCCTCTTCCCCATGTTTTATAAATCCTAAAAGTCAGGGGACAATGAAACTCATATTACATCATTTTCCTTTTCTAATTTTTAACAGTCTTTAGGAGAAAAGATATGTTTAAGAAAAAAGGTGTTCTCAACCTCATTCTAATTGCTCAGCATGGTACTCAATGATCTGACTTTAAATAATGAAAAAAGTCTGGTGTAAGTTTATGTTTGAGGCTCCTCGTGGCACTTTATTAAATTTCATGTTAATGGTTTAGGTCATAATTTCTTTTCCTGCATCTTGTACTTTGATCTCATCCTCAGCTAGACAAGTGCCTCATGAAGAGGGAAAAAAGTTGGTTTATGTACTATAGTAATTAAGAACTAAAAAGTAGCTTTCCCAGCTGTTGCTTTTGAAGTTGAGTTCAGTTAGTGGCAAGGTGCCAATTTTCAATTGGAAATACAATTTTTATTTAAAAGTTATAATACATTATATTATGTCAATAACTCATTCTTAATATTAAATAAAAATCTTTTCTAGTAACAGGGGTCCAAAACATTAATTATTAAAGTCTGAGCCTTCTGACAAGAGCATAGCATAGTTTTTGTTTGTTCATGATTCATTAAGGTGATATAAAACCTTTCTCCTATTTCCCCTAAATGCTCTGAGGAAACTTTACCTAGGCCACATTTTTATATCCTTCATCTCTGAAAAAAAAAATTCTAAATACACTAACACATGCATATTCATATATACTCTGTACTTAAGTTTTAACATCAAAGCTGAAGGAAATAGGTACCAGTGTTAGTTCAAGTCAACTTAATAGTAATTTAACCATTTTTCTTCCCTTATCTTTCCTTATAATAATAAAGATGTTTTTACTTAACCTGGACATATAAGCCACTTCTCTTAGTAACCTGAAGACGGCATTGGAGGAAGCTCAGAAGGGACTTATTAGCCTAGTGGGAATTTAGCCTTGGTTTTGGCTCATGACGAAGCTAAGATACTAGAAAGATTTGCCAGTACCTGAAGACCATGCCCAAGGAAGTACTGAATACAATGTCTGCTTTTTTCTTACCATCTATAAAAACTTTTTTTTTCAGAATGATCAGCCAGATTCTGTTAAATTAATATTTACATAATTTTCCCTTAATAGAAAAAAAATTTTTTCTTCTGTCGTTTCTCCTTCTCTGATTTTGGCTTCCTTTTGAGTCAGTGATGCTCAATGCTAATGAAGCTCTATTTGGTCCAACTTCGGGTTCTCATTGTTAGGTAATTAACTTGGCATCACAGCAGCCCTTGGCAGCTATGGCTTTTGACTTGGAGATAGTTAGCTAAAAGACTAGGCAGAGCTTTAAATCTTTGCCAACTTAATTGTGTGTGTGTGTGTGTGTGTGTGTGTGTGTGTGTGTGTGTGTGTGTGTGTGTGTTTGTATGAAACCAAAATTTAACAATGTTAAATTTTCCCCTTCTCAGATTAGTTTATTTGACTAGTGATAATTACAAGAATGGATATTAGAATTGTAGGTTCAGGTGGAGTGTTAGGAGAAGGCTTTGTATCTGAGCATAAGTCTTAATGGAAAGATATAATAGAATAAATTAGATATAGTAAGATGTCTTTTAAGAAAGGGTTTTGTCCCTGATGTTGCTTTAAATAGATTGGATTATCTGGATTAATATAGTAAGACATAGATCTGTATTTTCTAAGTTAAATTATGTGAAAGACGTTAAACTCAATTCTCTGGAGAATTTTAGGACTGGGGAGGAGAAAAAAGGAAAGTAGATAAAGGGAGCAGATCACCAAAAATATCATTCTTATTGTGTCATGTGTCATGATGATGTAGGAAAGCTTTAACCCTGTTTAAATGCAACTCTTGGTTTATTCCTTGTCTACAGGCACCCAGCTGATCATAGCTAGAGAAGAAACACAATCATTCTAGCTTATTTTACTTAACATTTATTACCATTAAATTTTGGCAGGCCTTAGTGTTAACTGGCATTTGTATTACATTTTATTTGTCTAACTGAGAGTGAGAAATTAGTTATGCAAATTTCTTTTTCTCAACCCTTAAGTGTACCTTCTCTCCCTACTTACTTGCACTGATAACCTTACTTTCTATGTCACTCAGAAAATAGAATCAATCAGGAATCAGAAGATGATTTTCATAAATCTCACCACCACATGTACTCATTTGCTTGTATCTCTGTCTTCCTATTTGACTTCTCCCCTGTCTGCCTTGTACTCATCTTTCTCTTTTCAGTGACTAAAAATTCCATTCTTTTGGGTGCTTAGGCTACAAAATCTTGGCACAAGTCTTGACTCTTTGTCTCTCACACTCTATATCTAAATCTATCAGCAAATTCTCTAGGTCTACCTTCAAAATATATTAAGAATCTGATCACTTTTCGCTACCTCTACCATGTCACCCCAGTCGAAACCATCATCATGTACTTTCCTGGATCATTTTATTAGCTTTTAACTGGTATTTCTGCCTGTGCCCTTCTCTCTATAATACTATATACTAAACTTAGAAGTCAGAATAATTCTTAAAAAAAAAAAAAACATAAGATCATGGCATTCTTTTCACCAAAATTATCCATTCATTTCTCACCTCACAGTAAAAGCAAGAATTCTCCCAGAGATGTCTAAGTCTTTATCCAAAGTGACACTTTTCTGACTTCATCCCCTAACATTCTCCCTCCACAGCTTACTTTCAAACAGCTATTCTTATCTCTTCCTCAATGTGTGTGTGTGTGTGTGTGTGTGTGTGTGTGTGTGTGTGTGTGTGTGTGTGTCTTTTAGCAGTCCAGCCATGATTTTCTCTCTCAGGGATATCTCACCTACTGTTTCACACTCTTTCTATTTAGGAGTCTAACTCTTGGCCAGGAAACCTATATATATGATTTTTCAGGATGACTCAACAATTACGAAGGCTTTCCCTGACCGGCCTGGGGAAAGCTGCCCTCCCCACATCTGACTCAGAGCACAACCAGTGCATCACAGTCTCTAACGGTAGTCGCAGCCCAGGACTAAGGCCCTTCTGGCTGGACAGAATCTTGTACACATTCACAGCCTTAGCCCAGACATCTTCATTCCTAGGTCTCTTTATATGGGATCTTCGGGTCAAGGTCTTTAAGAGAATTTACCAATAACTCTTTATCAAGGGGAAGGAAAACCTTGAAGACTCTTTTAAGAATTCTGACTCAGTACTTATACTTTTTCATTCCTAGTCCTTCATCCCCCTTGTCTTAGCCCTTAGGTTCACAAAATTGCAGGAGAGGTTTTTTTGTGGGGGGAGGGGATGGGGGAAAGGGGTCTACCAACAGCGAGGGGACTCCTACATCTGTACTAATCCACCTGATTCTCTACAGGTGTGCTATTCTCTGGGAACAAATGGAAGAGAGGTGTGTGTATGTGGGGGGCGGGGAGTTGGAGCTTTCTCTGGTTTTAACCTCTTGCTTATACTATTGCAATAAATGATTGAAGGCTTGATAGTTACTTTCATTTTTGGCTTATTGCTTTAATTGGCTATTTCGACACCTGACAATTCATTTCTCTCCAGCTTAGCTATTTCTATATCCTGAATAGCTCAACTTCTTGTTCAAATGTTCCTTTCTAATATACATTCACTGACCAATGAATCTAAAATTATTATTCCCTCCCAGAATTTTCTATATTGCACCCCTGCCTTGTTTTTCTCTATTAGCAATTTTCCTCATCTGCTGTACTGTGCTTTATGTACTTTTTTTATTGTCAATTTCTTCTCTTTCTTATACTTAAGTATAAGATTCATGAGGTTAGCAGTTTTAGTTTTTGCACACTGTGTAGCCTCAATTTTTAGAACTGTACCTACTATATAGTAAATGCCCAACAAGTGTGAGGAGGTAAAACAGTGCTTCATTCTCTGTCTACAAAAGGTTAGAAAAATCTGACCTTGGTTACCTATTCCCCACCCCCAGGCCAACTTAGGCTCCTGACTGTACTTGAGATATGAGATAAATAAGTCCTCACAGCATTTTACCCACTATCCTAGGAGGCCCACGAGGATATGGAGATTGATTAAGACAATTTCAGAGAGTCTTTACCAGTTAGAAGCATGGTTTAGTGTTGTATTTTAAGCTGGTGAAATGGGATCAATTCAGAACTTGAAGTTTACTTTAAGCCGATTGTTCTATCATAAGACGAGAATGCTACCTCATGTAAAAGGGGATATTGATATTGTTTTTTGACAGCAGATAACTTCTTAAATTGTAATTACTTTAAAAATTAACATTTCCAATATAGGTGTGTAATTTTAAAAGCCTTAAAGATATTTTATAAGCTATATAAAAATAGCTATTGAGTAACACTAGAATTTAAGATAGATTCAATCATAGATCCTTATCTTTCTTAATGTATGTTTTCATTTCTCTGTAAATAAGTATATTTCATTTAAGTTTTTCCATACTATATTGCTCTTTTATTCAAGACACATTTTTAGTGAGATCTAAGGGGAAAAATGAAAATAGAATGATGTTTTAAGTTTTGGGGGTAAGGAAGGTTTATGAGTTCTGTTTTGGTCCTGTCAATCTTGAAATGCATATGGTGGAGTTTTGAATATGCAAATATGGATCTCAATGAAGAGGCTGTGACTGAGTAAAGACCTTTCTGAGTTATTAGTCTTGCATGTGGCATTTAGAAGGACATACTAAGTGAAATCACTGGGCAGAGAGTTTGGAATGAATACTTGGGCTGAGCCTTAGGGGAACTCAAAATAGAGGGAAGAGAATCTAGGAAGGAAGGCTAAAAGGCAGACACAGTGACATAAAAGAAGATCTAGAAGTTTGATATTCTCAAGGCCAAGTGAAGAAATACTTCAAGGAAGTAGTAGTCATTTATACTAAATATAATTGAAAAATTAAGAAAGACAGGATAGAGTTGAATGTGTGCCATAAAGCTAACATGTATATAAGCAATGATTTAATTAATTTTGAAAAGAAGACTTCCTGCATTTCATTTCTGTGTGTGTCATTTGATAGTCATTTAGAATAAAAATATATATGTTATCTAGCTACATAACCAATTGCTCACCTACTGTGAACTAATTTTCGGCAATCATAGTCTCTCTTAGGTCCAAGCACTGAAGGAAATTGAGATCTCAGTGTTTAAAATTAATAATAAAAAGTATTCCTAATTAAAAACATCCACAATATCATCTGTTTCTCAGATGTTTCCTGGAATCTCGAGCTTCCCAAGATCTAGAGAATCTTGGCTATTAAATAAACAAAGAATACCAGTAAACCGATAACATAAAAGACTGCCATCTCAAAAGAAATACACTGGGAGGAAAGCAGTGCAGACAAATGAATAAATTAGTATTTGCATACAGAGGAAATTTTGCATCTACAAGAGCTATTGTTTCACTCAGAGGGGAAACTCAGGCTGCCAGTCAACATGAGGTGCAGTTGCTGTTACATCGAAAGTGATGATGAGTGGTGCCAGTCTTTAGATGATGATGTTAAAATACATAGCATTAACATGAATACGACTCAAATAACAACAATAAAGTAATTGAGCACTTTAGAGTTATGATGTTTTTTCATTTTTGTTTTTGTTTTTTGATGTACCAAAATGAGGTAACAAGCTAAATCATTGTTCTAGGTCTAGATATGCCCTCCAAATATTTTAATATTCCTTATATGTACAGCAGACATTTATCCTCTCAACATAATGCTCCTCCCACTTTCAAGAGACTGCAGTATTACAGTATCAGCTTTGTACTGAGACTTTCTGCAGTTACAAAGTATGGCAGAATGAGTCTAGAAAATGTCAGACCATACATTCTGCTTTGGGCACTGCCTCTGAACTCTTTTAGAGTTTGTCGCATTAATTTAATTAATCTCAGCATTACGTCATTATGCTAAGAATTTCCTAAGTTGAAATTTTCAAATAACGACGTGTGGCTCTCTTTGTCAGTTGTATATTAGGACAACTAAGAAATATCTCAAAATTGAGTTTGCTTTGTCATTTGCTCTTTGAATTTGACCTTTAAATTTTATGAATACATTTTTTATGCATTTCATTTTCCATCTTCAAAAAACCATCTGGTGAAATAATCAATTCAATAATAATTATTTTCGTGTGACAATAAAGCTGAATAAACATGCATTGTATTTGTTAACTGTAAGCATGATTCTCGTTTATTTACTTATTTATTTTGCACTTGTATCTATCCTTGGGAAGACATACATCCAATTTAGGGTAGGGGTGCAACTCAGGTTAATTTCATGCAGACCATTCCTTCCTTTTTTCTTCCATATATCAATCCTAAATTAATACACTAGGTGCTTTGCAGCCAGTGTGGTTGCACATTGATCTTGGCCAGCTTGTTTACAGTGTTTTGGCAAGTTGCTGATGTACTTCTCCCTGGGGATAGAGCAGGGGTTAATTGCTGTTAAACTCTTAGTGCCAAGTAATGGTTCAGCCTCTCTGCTACATTAAAGATGACACTAATAAGGAAAGAGTGCAGTGGATTGCTCTATGTTGAAAATTGGACTTGTGGTGACAGAAACTTGGAGCAGAGCTGATGTAATAGGAAGACCATAATGTAATTATAACTGCTGAACATGTGTCATACCAAGTTAAATGATACATTAATGAATCAAAACAGGTGATGAAGTGTTGCTCTTTCAGCAGATAGAGGTGCTTTCAAGGTTAGATTGCTATTAATTTAATAATCTGTAATATGGATATTCTTCAAATCATAAATGAAATCAACCTTAATGCTTTTATGCAGCATTGCTTCTTGAGTTTCAAATGGAAAAGATAAAAGAAACAAAGCAAAAGTGAACAGAGTTCAATGCAACTCATTTTCTGTTTAATTTTGTAAGAAATGGTTTTACATTGTAAGGTGAGTGGTTGCCCAAGGCCTTTTTCTTGTCTTCGTAGACCACTTGATCATTTTAATCCACAGCTAGCTAGCCAGTAATTTGCAAGGGAGCATAGACCTTTAGAAGCAAACAACTGCTTCTTTGCAAACAGGCCTTTATATATCATCTATACATAATATTTTAATGTGGCTTATCTGAAATTCACAATAGGTGGAATATAATAATGTCTCTGAAACCTTTTAATCTATTTTGGTATAACTTGTTTCTTTATTTTTCTAAGTATCTATAAAGCTTTCAGACCCATTTTTCTTATGTGTTTTTAAAATTAATTCTAAAATTCATAAATAATAATAGATTACTTAGTATCCATGATTTTTAAATTTCTCTCTTAACTCTTTCTTCAATAATACCACTGTCATTAGTCTTAATTTGTTTCGAGCTGTTAGGAGAATAATAATACAATAATTTCATTTGTATTTGGCAATTAGGGTCTTAAATATGGATTATTTTGAAAAAATAAATATATCTTCCTTTTTAAGGATTCTAGAAACTCAGTATATTATTCTCTTGGGTCCTATGTTATATGTAAAGCAATTTATCAGTAGGATACTTTTAGTATGTTGAATTTATCATACATAGATTTCTCTTATGTAAAGTACAATTTAATTTTAATTTTCCCATGTTATCTTCTTTTAGTGACAAGTAGTTATTGTTTGATGGTATTTTACCAATGATTGAAACTGATTACAAAAATAGGTGGTTGATTCTTTTCCA
The DNA here is from genome assembly GCA_004027375.1 of Macroglossus sobrinus. Classification (NCBI taxonomy): domain Eukaryota; kingdom Metazoa; phylum Chordata; class Mammalia; order Chiroptera; family Pteropodidae; genus Macroglossus; species Macroglossus sobrinus. The sequence continues at coordinate 302,726 of PVKZ01001815.1, read as the reverse complement.
CAAAGCACTACTGTTGTAAAAAACTAGAAAATAAATGGATGACTTTTAAAATAAAATAGTCCTGTCATATCTGTCTTTTAAAAGATATGAACTATAAAATTTATTTTTACACTAGAGCTCTAATGTTAATTTAATATTAGTATATATTTTTAAGAGAATAAAGGAGATTTGGGTACCAAAGGATAGCAGAATATGCCAATTCAAAATATGCCACTTTGGCACATTGATTATTTTAAGCCATAGGCACTTGAAAAATAGCAAATGCAGGTAGAGGTTTTTTTCTGAATTCCTCTTATCTGCCTAAAGACAGATCCTGCAAAAGGAATTCAATTGTCATAAGTCATCAATCAGGGAAGATTGACTTTTATCACAGGAGAGGAGACTGGAAGCCAACACTATACCCAGACAAACTTTGTCACAAACTATCATACTTCCCATTTTTCTTCTAAGGACTCATTTGTTTTTCTTAAAGATCATTCACTCTCTAAGAGTCCTGTATCTTCCCTTTCCCTATGGGATGGTATTTAAGCCTGAATTTTAAAGCACCTAAAAAGTTATTTGATTTTTCCCTCAGTATCTCCATGTGTACAAGAAGCAGACATGTTTGTATAACAGACTTGTTCATTTTTCTCTTGCCTGTTTTTTATTACAAGGGTCCCAGCTAAGAACTCAGGCGATAGAAAATTATTTCTTCCCCCCATAATATCAGTTGTATTACCTTTGTTGATATTAACAACAATAAATGTTACTACTTGTAACAGACTATTAAAATCTAGTTTGTAATTGGTTTGGTTTTGCAATCATTTTAATACAAAGCTAACCAGTCTGTAACTGTCATGGGAACACAGAGCTTTAAAAAACAAAAACAAATAATAAGACCTAGTTTTTCTTTTCTTTTTCTTTCTTTCCCCCATGTAGGCATTACTTGTTATCTGCTCATACCTTTCCTACTTAGGAAAGAGAGGGCCTTTGCAAAAAGCAAAGAAAAATTAGATGGAGAGGGACTAACAAGAGAGAGAGTATGGAGATGACAATGAACATCCAACATGAGCTTGTTATATATTTGCAACTCAGGAACAAAATTTGCCTAATGTCAGTAAATAGACTTTGGAGTGATCCATGAGCATGAAAGAATAAGACTGAAGCCTAGAGGTTGCCACCTTTCAACATACAGGTACCTGCAAAAGTCTGACCACAAGCAGGGGAGAGTTACTTTCTAGAAATCAGAGAAAGGTCTATAATGTCAAATAATAAAGATAAGAAGTAATATATTAAAAGTTACCTCCGACTTTAACCACAAGAAGTTTATTGGTGACGAAAGTTATGTTACATTAACGGAGAAAAGAATGAGAGATGAAGTATGTAGAACATGTGTACACTATTTGGAGCTGTATTTTATCTATTAGGAAAAGAGGAAGAATTTCACTGGTTAGAGATTCATACAAGGTTGAGAAAGCAATGTAACTTTAACCAAGGAAGAAATTTGAAATTGTTTATATGTGGAAGGGAAAGAATCTGTTAATAAGAGGATCCACAGATATAAGGCAGGAGTAAGTGAGATAATGAATGGAGAGAAGTGGTGGTAGGTAACAGAGATAACCCCAAGCAATGATAGAAAGGTTAACTTTCACATGAGAAAGCTAGTTTGTCCATGAAACTTAAAGGAAGGGTGGGTGTTGATGGGTTGGAGTGAGATTGTCTGTCTGTTTACCTTTATTATTTATCTGTTTTTTTCTGTGATATAGGAGACAAGCACTGTGTGGGATGTTGAAAGATATGGAACAGAGAATGGAGAAAACTGGAGAAATAATTGAAATAACTGCTGAGATTATGTGAGAAGTGCTTAACTGGCGACTTAGAGAAAGTTCACAAGAGCATCCAAGAGGGAGGCTATTATTTTAGTTTCAGAGGAGGTATAAGCTTTTCTCAAAACCAGCAGGCCACATATCTCCAAGAAAGTCAATGCAAATTTGAATAGTTTTGCCTTTATTTTTTTTAACTCAATTTTACATTTTTTCCTGTTTATTTAGTATTTGGTCTGGGAAATATGATTAGTTGCTACTCATTAGTTTCAGGAACAATAGATGTACATGAAGATCAGAAGAACCAAAAAATGAGAATATTCTCATTATGTTTAAGGCCTATCAGAAGCCAACACACATGTTTATATAAGGGGAGCCTTATTAGAATTACTCCAAAATAAACTGAGTAGGTACAACAATCCACTGATAATTGCTCCTGAGTTATTGCACATTACTGCTGATCACAAAGAAAAAAACAAACAAAAACAAAAAACAAAAAAACAAAAAACCTCAAGTCAGCAGCTTGAGGTTAATGTCCCCTTGCTTTATGTTCCTCTAACTATTTAATATTTTTTCTGGATGACATGCAGAGTGATAGCCAGCTTTTATGATTTTTTTCAGATTCATGTTTTCTGTTTATCAAACAATTTGTTTCTGGGTTGTTTAAATGTGAACAATTTAAAAGATGCTCGAGGAAATGGCATGTGTGCGTTGTTAATGAGGACACCACCACAATCTAAAATGAACAGTTACTATCACTTTTTTATTTACTTAACACCTTTTCTCAAGAGCTTTATTTTAGTCATTATCTTTATTAAGGCTCCAACTATTGTCTCTGTTCTTTAAAATTTCAAGTTATGTAATTAGGCTTTTTTTTTTTGGATGATACTTGTGATGATAAACATTATGTGGGATATGTGATTATCCAAGAAAAAATTTTAAAAAGTTTGGAACTGTATACTAAAAATTTACAATGACTTTCTTTGACAAGCACAGACATGGCGATAGAAATTCTACTAATAATGTATTTCGTAATTAAGGAAGTTATAATTTGCTAACAGGGTTCACAACAGCTGTCTGTGGAATAAAACAATATGCTTTCCCTCTCCCTACTGGGTCTAATTCCCCAGTAACCTTATTGAAAATGTGCATGGGCTACAAAACTAAAGATTAACTGTCCAGGGACCTGCTTCCTGGAGCTTATTTGAAGATTAAATCAAATGGCAGGTAATATATATTTGGTAATACGGCTTTGTTGCAGTCTTTCCCATGTAGTGGTAAGTATAATAGAAGGAGATGACACTTTATAGCTGTTTAAAAAAAATAAAAGATTTTTCCAAATGTGAAATAGTTTTGTTCTCCTGCTGAAATAGAACTGAATAATTTATTTCTTCATAACCAAAAGCATCTTCTACTTTTTGAACACATAATAAAGAATCTCTAATTACAAATTACCCATAATTACAAATTGTTCAGCCTCTTAAAAGATCATTATTATTCATTATCTATTTATTTTATAACAAATGCCACTAAAGGTGTGAATGATGAGTTTAAAATGCCAACTGAGATATTGCAACATTTTAATTAAATAGAAAGCAGTTCAAATATATATTTAAAAACAGCTTTTAGACTACACATTAGTAAATGGATTTCTACTTAACAAATCAGGAAAGATGGATGAAGATGTTCTTCTTTTAAAAATACTGTATTAGCATGCCTGTGCAGAGACACTAAAGTGTGATTTGTCCTCATAGCAGACATCTGAAGAACAAGTGACATTCTTACACAAAATCCATATTGGTGATGTATTTAATTACAGAGCTGATTGAAATTGACAGCTTTAGTGACCTGCGTTTGCACTTGTGGTGATTGATGTATGCTTCAACTCTGGTTACTTTTAAACCAATTCACATATTGCTCAATACTATAATATCATCCTGTCAGATTGCAAACTACATTTTTACAAGTTTGGAGACTGGAGAAAGTGCATGTTTAATTAAAGTAAGATAGAAACGAATTGTTTAAAAACACCGATACAGCTGTTAAAGAGGAACCACTGTTATTTGTAAGCAAAGCGAAAGTTTAATACACTTAGTCATTTATGTTCCTGAGGTCGTCTTTACTCTTAGAAAATAGATTCTTGACTGCTCTTCATGGTAAAAAAAAGTGGTCTCAGAACCTGCCGATGTTGTCTCTAAAGCCTTGAGTTTTTAGATACGTCAGCCTTTTGAAAAAATAAGTAAAATGTGTGTCTTGAAGCAAGGAAGAACTTTAATGACTTTGCAAACCAAATCCTGTTTTTTCTCCTTGCATTTTTTTAGTTTTGTTATACAGACTAGAAAGCCAGTACGTAGAGAGTTAACTTGAAGAGGAGCACAAAGTTGCTTTTATGCCATAAAATTGAGGCTAAAATGCACATCTTTTCATTCCCAGTTCAAGGTACTTTTATACTACATGGAATTCTGTCCTCTAGACATTTTACTCCTTGCTTTACTTTTTGGGTGTGAGCATATTAAAATTTCAGCCTTTATTACCAAGTGATCTACTTGGTTTAGGCATTTCCAACTTTTTAAAAATAAGAACAAGAACCATTGATTGAAACTTGTTATATACCACAATCTGAAATATATCCTTATAAAATTATTTCTCACAGCATATATGCAAAATATGAAATTGCCAATTTTTTGATATGTGGTGAAACAAAAAGATTTAGCACATTTTTCATATGGCCTCATACACAAGGTAGATGAAATCTGAACTCAAATATGTTGAGTTCAAAGCCCACACTTTTCACTATATAACCTGTTTTCCAATACCCACCCCCCAAAAAAATCTTAAAATAGACTTCTTTACTGTCAAAATGACAAGGAACTTACCTCTGAAGAAATTGTAACATATCTACTTGTTAAGAATAGAGATATACAAAATTTGAATGGTTTAATACATTCATCTTTCTAAAAAAAGATAGCTGTGTAGAATGATCTTGCAGTCTACTTCCCAGATATAGAAATCTGTGCCAGAATTAAATTTGTCAGTTTAGTGAAGAATACTAGTTTTGACATTGTAAGCTTCACTGGCAACTTTTAAAATATACTAATAAAATGGCTTAAATCATCCCAAGTACTTGAAGAAATACAGTTCCAATACAGTATATCTCAATTTCCTTAAGCTATGATAAGCTGTGGAGGGGAAAATATAATAAATGCCCCTCCTGTCCTTACCACCTCAGAATTTCTGCCCCTTATTTTAATTCTTCCTATAGTGACTCATCTTCTACAGCAATGCTCCAGTTCATTCCGCTTAGAGTCCTACATTTTCTTTTTCATTTTCTAAAATATCATGAGATTATATTACTCTATGTCATAGAAAAACTGCAGAAGGCAATAACTACAAATATATATTAAATATTCTGTATATTATAACCATCCCTATGCCACATTTGACTACAAAAAATGTCTTTCAGATATCACAAAGTATTATATAGAAATATTATCGACACCTCTTTTGATATTTAGTTTATTTCTACTTTTAGTCATAAGTAAGCCAGAAATCATCATTTTTTTATGCAAACAACCTTTTCAAAATAATATTTAATTATGTTTTCTTTATAAAAAGTATGATGGCATTCAACATAATTTTTAAAACTTTATATTGAAGCTTTATTTTTTTTTTTTAGTGCAGTTTTAGGTTTACAGCAGAATTGAAGGGAGGACACAGAGAATTTCTATACACTCCCTGCCCCACAAATGCAAAGCTTTCCCCCATTATTCCCCACCAGAGTGGCACTTTTGTTAAAAGAACACACGGACACATCATAATCACCCAGAGTCCATCGTTTATAGGAAAGTTCATTCTTGGTGTTATGCATTCTATGGTTTTAGACATGTATAATTATATGTGTCCTTCATTATTGTATCATAGAGAGTATTACCACTTCCCGAAAAATTTTCTTTGCACCACTTATTCATCCCTTTTTCTCACCCCAGTGCTTGTCAACAACTGGTCTTTTTTATTGTCTCCATAGTTTTGCCCTTTCCAGAATGTCATAGTTGGAATCATACAGCATGTGGCCTTTTCAGATGGATTTCCTTCACTTAGTAATTTCATTTAAGATCCCTCCATGTCTTTTTTATGGCTTGATAATTCATGTCTTGTTAGTGCTGAATAATATTCTACTGTGTGGATGTACCACAGTTTGTTTAGTCATTCACCTACTGGAAAACATCTTGGTTCTTTCCAAATTTGGACAATTATGAATAAACTACTGTAAACATATAGTGTTCAGGTTTTTATGCAGCCATAACTTTTCAATTCCTTTAGGTAAACACCAAAAAGCATGATTGCTGAATTATATGCAAGCATATGTTTAGTTTTATAAGAAATCACCAAATTGTGTTCTAAAGAGCTGTGCCATTTTTCTTTTTCACCAAGAATGAATGCGAGTTCTTGTCACTTCACCTTTGCCAGCATTAGGTATTGTCAGTGTCCTAGATTTTGGCCATTCAAATAGGTATGTAGTGGTATCTCATTGTTTTTATTTGTATTTGCCTGATGATTTATGTTATGGACCATCTTTTCATATGCTTAGTTACTATCTTATATCTTGTTTGATGAGGTGTCTGTTAAGCTATTAGAAGCTTCGCTCCATTTTTTTCCATTGCATTATGTATTTTTTTATTGTTGAGCTTCAAGAGTTCTCTGTGCATTTTGTATAACCATCCTTTATCAGATGCATTTTTGTAAATATTTCTCCCAATCTGTTGCTTATCTTCTCATTCTCTTGACATTTTCTTTCACAGAGCAAAATTTTTTAATTTTAGTGAAGTTCAGCTTATTGATTATTTATTTCATGAATCATGATTTTGGTGTTGAATCTAAAAAGTCATTGTCATACCCATGTCATTTAGGTTTTCTGCTCTGTCATCTTCTAGAAATTTTATAGTTTTGTATAGTTTTAAATTTAGGCCTGTGATTCATTTTTTTTTTTTGGTGAAGTCTTGCTTATATTCTAATTTATATATATATAAATATATTTATTTATTTCTATTATGGTGACATTGGTAATGAAATTCAGTAAGTTTCAGGTGTGCAATTCAACAATATATATATATATATATTGCATTGTGTGTTCACTGCCCATAGTTAGATTTCTTTCTGTGATTTGAGTACATTTTTGTGAAGAATGTAAGGGCTGTCTTACTGTTAGCTTTCTATTTACCCAGCTCACCTGAATTTATCTTCTTCCTTGTTTTCTGTAGGATTAAGTATTTTTAATTATTTCTTTTTTTCTATTGCTTTTCTAGTTATCTATTATGTTACTGTGTTTTAAGATTATTCTGGATTTAAAAAAACAGATATCTTTATCTTCTTAATGTTTAATACAATTATGTTTTTACTAGTTTTAATAAAATTTATAGAACTCAGTGAACTTTAACTTTGCTTATTCCCACTTTCAAATTATTTTCTAGTGTTTCATGTATTTTTAATTATCTCCATATTTTAGTTCATGCAGTTAACTTAATTATTTTTCTGTACTGCCAATATTCATCAAACTTTACTCGTGGTTATCATTTCTGCTGCTCTTCAGTTCTTGCAGCATCTACTGAATTTTAAACAGGATCCTTTTATGACTTTTATACTTGTCTTTGACTTTCAAAAATTGTACTTTGATATGATAAGGTAAGGTTTTGTTATCTTGCTTGGAAACTATTGAAATTTTTGTATTTGTGGCTTATCTTTTATCAAATAACAGTTTGCAAACATTGGAGCACAAACAACAGAGGGCAATAATCCTTGAGAGAAAGAATAATATGAGATAAATCCCTGTCACTGTCCTGCATTATAGCCTAGAGATATTACAAGCTATGCTGTACAGAGAGAAACCCTAAGCAAAACCAGTCATCTCCCTTAGTTGAACAGATTTAGAGTTCAGGATGGGAGTCCTTTCTGCTTTATCTTATAGGGCTAAATAGAATCTAAGAAAAACCTGTGCAGAGAGAAAGCTCCAGAGATATAAAGTATTTCTCCCTTGAACCTTAAGCTGAGTAATTATCAGCACATACATGTGAAAAAACAGCTAAGCTCGGGGAAAGAGTCACAAAATGGAAAAAGTAGGGTTTGACACATTTAATTGAGGTTTTCTATTATGTGATGCCAGTTTACATGGGAGAGCATCACTCAGATGGTCGGTTTCTGACTGTCCATCTAAAGACAACTGTAAAATGAAATAATAATGCACTTGCAACCAGGTCAACTAAGGTATGCCAGTTTGTTTAAAAATTATAGACTTGCCGTACATGACTAGTAATATAGTATAATTTGTATTTGCAAAGAGATGGTCTATATTTTATAACTATTGTACCGTATTTGAACTGCAGTAATATCCATACATCCTAATAATTTTTATTTTTAAGTTTTTGAGTTTTTTTTAGCAGTTGTCTACCTGATTTATTAACACTGGTTTGACAAAATTAGTGAGAAAGATAATATGCTTAAAGAAAGCAAACTCAACCTTCTTATACATAATACAAATACTTCTCTCATTATTACATTATTTACAGTGGAATAATACCTCTAAATTTTTTTCTGGACCTTCTTAAAGTTATAAAAGAACATAAAGCCATAAAAATATTAGATAAAAAATAATTTAAAAAATATTTCTGGGCTGTAAAATGCTTTCTGAAATATGAAATAAAATTGATATATTAACTATACAAATATTTTAAACATTCTAAACAAAGTAAAAACATGACAACTGGAAAAATTATTTTTAAGACATAAAATGGCCAATTTCCTTAATCTCCTCGAATATTTTAAAAACAAAATTTAAAATTAAAAAAAATATATTCACTTAAATGTGTCAAATCCTACACTATTTGAATTTGAATAATTCCCATAGTTCATACAAGGCCAGGGATTATTTATGTTCTTGTAGGCAGAGTGGAAAAACCTGCTAATACTCAGTGCCTCCAGTGAAGGCCTCAGAAGTATCTGGACTTAATATGGGTAATGGCAGAAATTGTGATAGACTAATAGTTATCCTGGACCCTCCTAATAAAATGTAAGATCAAACCACTCAAATAAATTAACTTTGTACAAGAAAAAGTGCTAAGGTAGTTAAAGATTTTTTTTTTAATTTAGAGTAGATTGAAAGAAATCTAATACTCAAACTCATAATAGGGACAAAGCCTGATATCTAATAAAAAATTAGCAAAGAAATAGGAAAATATAGCTCAGTCAAGAAAGTCAGAAAAAAAGTGGAAGAAAGTCAGTCAATGGAAACACATCTGGAAATACCACATATGATAGAATTCATAAACAAGTACAGATACCCTCCACTTTCTGAAAGTTTGTATCACTTCACTTTTATAAAAGACTTACAATAGTACCTGCTTTCCCTAACCAAAAAAATTTTAAAGAGGATTTTCACTTTCGCTAAAAAAGCTATTACCTTACTAATGTAGGTCTTTCATAAAAGCAAAATGGCTTTACCCAAACTTTCAGAAAGCAAGGATAATCTCAGCTTTACTTATGAAAGGACTGTTTCTGAAGGAACGGTCTGCCTTCAGATAGCAGGGAAACCAGTGTGCTAAAACGGCTCTTATAAGTGTAATTATAAATTCATAACATATAAAACATGGTGTTTTATAATTATTCCATATTTTCAGAAAGTTAGAGGAAATTATGAGCCTCTTTTGCTTTCATTGAAAGAAACTTCTTTTTGTCTTCTAAATTTTGTTTAAGTGCTTCTTATTAAATAATTAAAATTAGAATCCAGATGAAGATCCAAGAAAATATTTTCAAGAAGAAATAGTTTTCAAGAAGACTATTATGTACAAGAGAGGGCATCAAAAGTGGCAGAGATGAGGCTGAGTACTAACCTTTAATAGTTGACGCACCACTTTAGTCAAGGTCCCAATAATTTCTACAAACAATTGCTTAGCTTTTACTCTTATTCTTATCCTTCCCCAAGTCTACAAATTCATTCTCCACATAGCAACAAGAGTGATATTCTTGATACATTTAATGGGATCATTTCAGACTCCCTTTTCAAACCATTCAATGACTTTTCTTTGCATTTAGTATAGATTCTCTTTTTAAATTGAGATATAATTGACATACAGTGTTATGTAAGTTTAAGGTATGCAATGTGTTGATTTTGTACATTTATATATTGAGATATGATCACCACTGTAGCATTAAATAATACTTCCATCAAGCCATATAATTAGCATAGAGTATCGATTTCTACCATCTTACAAATGGCATTGATCATGAAGCTCTGCAGAATTTGGGTCCATCTTTATCTCTAATGTTATCTATTTTAATTATGCTTCCACCATATTAATCTCTCATTTCCTCTAATATCAAATACCATCCCATGTCAGGACATTTTACATGTTAGCATTTGTATCTGTTCCTTTTACAGAAAATATTCTTTCTCTGTAAAGTTCACATGACATTCTATTTCTCGTCATTTAGGCTCTATATTGTCTCTTCAGAGTGATTTCCTGCCCACCCTCTGTAATGTATCATTTTTCGTATTGCTAACAACATATGCTTTATCTCATCACTTTTTTTAATGATCTTACACAAATATGTAATAATTATACTTATTTTTGGTAATTTCTTGTCTACCCACAATACAATGTAAGTTCCTTGAAAACAAAGAGAACATTTATCTTTTTATTGTTGAAACCTCAGTGCTAGTCACAGTACTCAGCACCAAGTAAGTGCTCAATAAATATTTTTAGATGCACAAATAAATCATTAATCATCTTCTCCAACAATCTTTAAAATATAAACACACTCATATTCCACTCACAGAATTGTGGTGAAAATTAGGTAAATACTAGATATAAAATAAAAGGCAATATAAAGTAGCTAATAAAAATTACTGATAAGAATAGTAATATAAATTCAGAATGTAGTGGGAAGTCATTGGCTACTTTTGAGCAAAAGTACAAGTTAATCCATCCTTCAGAACTTAAATTTGGCCTCAACTTAAGAAAAATAGAAATAATAGAAATGAAGTAAACTCTAAGAAGTTATTTTAGTAACATGTATAAGAAACAATGAATATCTCAGTTAGAATGGTGCAATATGACTAGTGCAGAGTACATGATTCTGAAATAAAGTGGTAGGATTTGCTTTGATTGCTAACTAATTTGCTATGAAAAATAAGAAATAAAAATATTTTGAGAAATTAAGATGTGAAAGACTTAGAGAATTATAGAGTTGTTAAAACCAATAGAAAAATTATATATCAAAGTAGATGTTTTTGGAGGGGAGTGAAGGAAGACATAAGGTAGTTATGAGTTCAGTTTTGTACAGCAAATTTCAATGATAAGAGATAAAAAATAACAATTTGGAACTTAGAAATGAAATTTGCCTAAAGGTAAAGATATTGTAGTCAACAGAATAAAGAAAGAAAACATATCTGTAGGTTTCAGCAGACCATTTGAACATGTTTCAGAGATACAGAAGAAAAGAAGATTCCTCAATGAGGTCTGAGCAAAAGAGAGCAATAAAAAAAGAATAATACTATAATGTAGGTAGGAAGACAGGGTTTCAAAAAATAGAATGTTAACTGGCACAGAGAAGTTGAGTATACTAAGAACCAAAAAAAGCCTCTGTTCTTGACAGTTGGGAATTTTTGGAGTGAGAGAAGTTAAGTTTTGATAACACAGTTTTTATATTTCAAGTATTAAAATTAACAGAAAGTATTTTTTTGTTGTTTTTTTAGATCAAGAAAAATGCTTTTCTTCATGGCTGTCAACACAACACACCATGATAGGATTCTGTTATTGAATTGTTTCCCGACTCCCAATTCACATTTTAAAGCACTAACCGCCCCCCACCTCAGAATGCAGTCTTTCTTGGAAATAGGGTCACTGCAGACGTATTAGTTAAGATAAAGTCATATTGAGATAGAATGGGTCTCTAATTGTCCTTGTAAAAGTGGAAAAATGGACACAGACATATACACAAGGACAATGCCATGAGAATATAAAGCCAGAGATCAGAGTGATGTTTCTATAATAAGCCAATAAACATCAAAGATTGCCAGCAAATCACTAGAAGGTAGGGGAGGGGCATAGAACTTATTCAATAAATATCTGTTGTTTAATTCACCTAGTTTATCATACTTTGTTATGACAACCGTAGCAAAGTAATACCAATCCCAAAGCACTGGAAATAGTACTGACAATTGATAGAATTGTTTATTAGGTAGAAAAAGTTTATTTTTTGTTCTTCAAGTCTATTTCTGTCCCCTTAATCCCCTATAATTTTCTTACAAACTTCTGTGACACACCATCTATTTTAGCAAATAGTGTTACTTACTACTTGAAAGAGAAAAGAGATAAAACCAACTTCCACAATGTTCTAATATGTTTATAAAAATATATTTATACAAGCTTATGTTTATCGCCTTCTTTTCATGTTAGAATAGAATGAAAAAGAAGAGCCTCTTGTATTTAAGTCTTACTCTACTTATCTCTGAGTTCTTTGATTTTGTTTTTTCTTGTTTTCTTCATTTTATACCTTTCTACTTCCTTGGTAACCCTCTAATATCAATCATATTATTCCTGTATAATCAATTTATCCAGTTCCTCCATTTGTTTCTTCATTTTGAAATATAGTCAAGATTTGCTAATTTAAACTACTGGTTATTTTCTTCATGTATATGTCTATAGTTACTATACTATCTACTAGTTTCCCTGTAGGTATTGAAATTCTTAGAGGAAAAAAATGTCACTATTTTCTGTCTATTGAACCCAGTACCTTCTGATGTCTGCCATTGTCATTCAATTGAAGATGCTTTGTTTATAATAAAAACAATTTGAATATTAATTTCATTAGGTAATTTTCAATGTTTTAAAAATTATTTTATTGCAATTTTAGCTATTTTCAAAGAATCACTTGTGACTTTCTTCCCACCTCTTTTACTAGTCTTGCTTTTCTTACTAACTTGTTTTTCATCATCTAGTCACAGATGTTACTGTCTCTTAGATTTCTTCCTAGGCTATCTCATCCACTTCTAAATTTTCAACTGCTTGCTTATTATACACAGATAAAATGGCTTTTTTTTTGTTGAGCTGCTTGCCTATAGAACATATGCATTAGTATATCTCAAGGGAAAACTCAGTATATCCCAAATTGAAACCATTATCCAACTCAAAGAAACTTTCTACCTTCTTAATTTTTCTATCTCAGTTAATTGTACTCTTAAGTCAATTGTTCAGTCTTTGATTCTTCTCATTGTAGTACTCCCCACATCTTACTAGTTACCAAATTTTACATATATCTCTTTAAATAACTATTACATTTCTTGCCTGGTCTCTAATACAAAGATTTCAATTATGTCCTGTGCTATCTCTCACTTGAACTTTTGCAATATCATTCTCTCTATTTTAACTATTTTCTATCTCTGCCCTAAGCCTTGTATATAACTGCCTCCTTCTGTCTTCTCAATATTTCTGCATATTCCAAACTCTTATTTAAATATGCACTTTTGTTCCCTCTCTGTATCAATTCAAAACTTTTAGAGTTCTTATTTGGGCCAGGCCTAGAGCAAGAAGCTGTGAAACAAATACAATTTAATCACAGCTAGTGTCAAAGAACTGATAATCTCACAAGAAACAGAAGCAACATAGAGAGATTCATAAACAAATAATGTAAAAATATGGATCCCTGACTCATAGTTCCTGTGTTAAAAGCCCAGAAATGTAGGTTACTAAGAACAACTTCTAGCAAGTGACCTGAGCCTCTTAAGGCATTATTTCCTTTTTGTGTAAAATAAGGATAATAAAACTCCTACCCAATGAGATCCAATGAGGAATCCTGTGGCTTGATATAATTTCTGCCCTGTAACAAATGAACAAAAAGTGTTATGGATTAATTTTACTAATGTTAATAAAATAATAATATGTTATAGCATTAGATAATATAATAACATGCTAATTAATTATAAGTAAAAAAATTAATAATATTAATAAAACAATTAGTAATTAAGTTTTATAGAAATTACACATATAATTTCAAGAGTGTGATAGAGATGACTAGTTGCTCACTAAATTTTTATTTTCTTCCATAGTGTAGAATTGTCATTGGAAAATAGATGTCCAAATAGGACCTGCATCTTCTATTCTCCTTTGCTCCCAGGTGTAGTCATATGAATAGTTCTTGCTAATGGAGTAAGAAAGTGATAGTGTCACTTATGGATCAGTGCTTTTAAGAAATGGGTGAAATTCTCTGCTCTCTCTTTTTTCATCCCCTGGTAGCAAAGAACTACAAGATCCTAAAGGACAATAAAGCTACACAAAGGAAAGAGATAACTTTGTGAAGAGAAAGTTTATAAAAGCTTCTTGTGTAATATAATACATTATCTTCAATGTACAAGAAATATATGAACAAAAATATCACCTGAGGATATTTTTGGCAGAAAAAAAGTGTTTATTAAAAATTAAATAATATTTGACTTCAGAGATTCATAATAGCCTTTTCAGATTAGAATGAGATTTCAAGGTAAAAAGCTGTAAGAGATAGGCCTGGACATAAAAGTGGAAGCCAAATCATACAGGACCTTGAATTATGAGCTAATGGGTTGACATAAATAGAGAGGAAAATAGAAAAAAATTTAGAAAAAGAATATTTAATAAAAAAATAACTTTTAGAAAAACAATGTCTTGAGAGAAAAATAACTGGACGGTATACACGGGGCTACAAATTTGGAGAATAATAATTTCTTCTCAAATCAGCACCTGTGGTATACCAAACCTTTAGCATTGAGACATGCTGGTCAACCACAGCACAGTGAACTGGTTGAATCAAGTCTTCCAGCCATTATTAAACTATTTGTTCAAGTACCAGCTCTAATGTAGACTATTGGGACTAACCATATTTATCTTTGCTATATTCATGAGTCATCTAACTTCTACTCCAGTAGCACCTCCATAACAGCCTCTACATCCAGTGCAGACTCAAAGTTCTTTGAGTATTTCATCTAGATTTTTGCCTTTTGGGGGAGAATCTTACCTTTCCGAAGGTTCTTAATTAAAGTTCACTTTGGTAGAGGAGGTATGGGATAGAAAAGGAATTGTTATAAAACCCAATTAACACATTTTCCAAATAAATAAAGTTTTATTGTAGGTAAATAAAGTTTTACTGTGGGTAAATCAGTGTTAAAGAAATTTATGTGGATCAGCTCAGAGAGAGGTTTGTTCTTTATATGTATAAACCAAAAAACATATTGACACAATTGAATCTATTTTCAGGTTATAAAGTTCTCAGCTTTGTCAGCCATATTGATTGTGGATGAGTGAGTTCTAAGAGAATTTTTCTCAGCCAGTGTTTCTATATGTAGTTTTTTTGCTTTTTTTTTTTTTAATCCCTATGAGCAGTTACAAGACATTCAATTTTGAGCTAGCAGATATGAAAAGTGTATTCCTCATGAAATGATGGCCTTAATTGTCATCTGCTGTGACACTTGTAATGGCTGGAATCTGTGCTTATCTTTCTCACTAGTTCATAAACAGAACAGTGCTTCATTAATCTTTATGTCTCCAGTGCCTTATTCTTTGACATAGTAAGCAGTATATAATTGGTTATTAAATAAAGGAATGATTAAATGAGTGAATACTGAGTATTTGATTGGTAGGTTCAATCAATAAATCCCATTCATAATATAGGTATTAGCATGTAAACAATCCTGACCCAAACTGCAGGTTAAAATTATATCATAGATCTTCATGACAAAAAGGATTATAGTGATAAGCATTCCCAATCACCCATCCCATGTTTTAAGCTAAAAATGTCTGAGTTCAGCATGATTACTAACCATTCCAAAATCTCCTAGTGTCTTTTATTATGTGTTTAAATTTTCCCTGACACCAGAAAAACAACAGTTGAATGATGACCAGATGGCAGGAGAGCTGTGGTAATTTGGCTGGAAGTAAGATGAGCATTGAAGCATAATGAGCAAATTAGAGATTTAAATCTTTTCTATGAGCAGATCAACCTAATGGGGTGGACAAGATCATCCAATGGCTTTTTATTAAGTTTATTTATTTCCTTTAAAAAAGTTACTGATTCATTAGTATGATGATTTTTGGGAGATATGACTGATGGATTAAATGGAAATATTTTTCAGGTATTATCTTCTTAGAGCTACCAAGGGTGAATCCTCCCTAATCTTAGTGTATGAGGGCAGGAATGATATCATTGAGATGCGTGGATAAAACCTTGGAAACAATCTTGTACTCTCTATTCAGGAAAGTAAAAGAGGATGAAAATCCCCCAATTGTTCCTTACCTTGTCATCTTTTTAAGGATTATGGGATCAGGGGAGTTTTCATGTCTTGAGACATAATTCTGGTCTTAAAAAATTCTGAAAAGACTCTCTGATGTTAGAGATAATTGCCACAATCAGGTGTTATAAGAATTGATGGGAAATCTGTCAGCACCTGAGGCTTTTCCTAGGTTTATGGCTTGGATTTGGGGTCTCTCGATTTTAATGATATTGCATCATCCAACTGATTGTCTTAATAGAGATAGTGAATTGAAAGTAAGGCCCATCAGTGTTCCATGTGGTATAGCATAGAAAAATAATATGTTGACTAGCTTCCAAAACATTTTGAAAATATAAATGCCTTTAGGTCACCTTTCTGAATTATTGGAGTAGTTTAGCATGTATTTTACTTGCATCTTTGGCAGTTTGCTAGCCCATATGCAACTCATGAGAAATCTATATTATAAAAATTAGTCAATATCTGAGGTATTATAAATGGGGATTCTATGCAGGCTCTGATGTTAATATAGACAGATGAGGTAATGCATATTCCCAGTTTCATGTGCAATGATGGAGTTGACAATTTCATTTTCAATTAAATGAACAATAGAATAATTAGACTGATAGGTCTATTTATTTAATTTCTATTCTAAAAACATGACATAATTGAACATCTTGAAAACTAGAACCTAATTATGCTTTATTAAGTTCTATTAGCAGTTGTTATTACTAAAGTATTAATAAAGTCAGGATTATAACAATATACTACTTAACAATCACAAATAGCTTGTCAATATACATGCAAATCTCAAAATATTCTTTAGTGTATCTGCTTTATATGTATCCACTCAAATGTATTGCAGTTGATTATTTATTTTTTTAATTTAGGGCTAAGACATTGACTTAAAAAGTGGAATGTATACTTTCTTAAAATATAAAAATATTGATAAAATTTACTGAGATATGAATTTGTTAAGAGAAGATGCTGTATTAGATCATTTCCTTCTTGTGTCCCAGCACCTGTTTTTATACTAGAAAATTTCCCTTCTGTTAATTACATAGATTTAATGAAATGATTATAGCATCTACCTGATATAATACCCAACTTGGACTGCTGAGAATAGCATGACACTCCATATTGACCGACCATGAGACACCTAACAATATCAAACAGTGCTAACAATATATAAGAAATCCTTTATGCAATTTGCTATAAGGATGGTGAGAGAGAGGACTCTACCTCTGGAATGTGAGACATGTATCTTATAATTTCCGAATTCATCTTCATGACTCATGAACAGAATGTATCTGAAAACAAAGTCAAATATAGAAAATCAGTTTAAGAGGTGAAAGTGAACTTGGGAAAGCAATCAAGAGAATGGGGGGGGGCGGCAATGGCTGATGTTATTTTATCATTTGGACCTCTGGATCAACAATTCAGTTGGATCAATAAAGTCAGTGCCATCTCTTTGACTTCTCAATTGTTTTATCCAACAAATTCCACTTTTGCTTAAGCTTGATGAGTAGGATTTCTGCCACTAACAAACAGCTCTAATACACCCAAACAGCTCTAAAACACTCAATGATGAAAGGTGGAAAATAATGATTAATTAGTTAAGGATAACTGCAAACTATATACTATTTGTCTGGATGACCATAAATTAGGAAAATTATGACTTAATGATGGTTATAAGTATTTTTTTTGAAGCTAGTTAATGGTGGAACTATATTTTTCTAAACTCATTTGAAAGAGATAGATTCTGAGGAGTTGCAGTGAAAACAGCTTTGACTTTTAGTTCTAAAGATATTTTACTTTTGATGGAAAGAAAGAAGAAAGAAGTAGTACAATAGCTATAAAATTCATTTTTTTACTTTTGCTGCTACCTAGATAAAGTTTAAAAGGGGTAATATAACAGCCTAGAAATGTTTTAGAGTCTAATTTAATGGTAGATGTTGAAAATATATTGTACTATTACTGATGGCTCTTGATCATTTATGTACATCCTTTGAAACATTTTGAAATAACTGTATTAGTGAACATTGAGTAAGATTTTGGGTTTATCTGATAAAGGTTGGGACTATCAGGCAGCCACCAGTAATCTATTTGTATTTTTTGATTTGTGTAAGAAGCAGATACCTTTATTCACCTATTTATTCAATAAATATTTACTGAATAATACTCTGTGTCAAGCACTGAGGATAACAAGAGTGTTCCCTTTCTTCAAAAATTTTACAGCAAAGAAGGCATGTAAACTAGATAATAATTTAATATTGCATAATATAGACTATAATGGGAGGAATAATGGAGAATATAAAACACATATTATTAGCATCTAACCTGATTTAAAGATTTATGGAAGGCTTTCTGAAGAGATGGCAGCCAAAATAGATTCCAAAAAGACAAGAGGGCATTAGATAGGAATAAAGTCAAAGGAGATATACAAAGAGATGAAACAGTATGTGCAAAATATAGATATCAAATCTTATGCATTATACAAAAGTTAACTCAAAGTTTATCAGAGGCTTAAATGTAAATTGTAAAGCTATATAACTTTTATAAATATACACGAGACAGTCTTCAGGCAAAGAATTCTTAGACTTGATAGCAAAAGCAAAATGGATGGTATGGACTTCATCAAAATTAAAAACTTTCAGCAAAAGATCCTATTAAGGATATGAAAATACAAAGGTACAGACTAGAATAAATGTTGTAAACTACATATTTAATAAAAGACTAATATCTAGAGTAAGTAAAGAGGTCTCAATATCAACAGTAAAATAATAAACATTCTAATTAGAAAATGGACAAAAGACATGAAGAAATATATTACTGTAGAGGATATAAGGGTGTGAAATGAGCACCTGTAAAGATATTCAGCATATTAACTATTAGGTAATTGCAAATGAAAATTACAGTGTTATCACTGCATACCTTTAGAGGGCTAAAATAAAAAATAGTGACAATATCAAATGCTGTCAAGAATATAGAGAAACTAGATCACTCATATGTTGTTGATTGAAATGTAAGATGAGACAGACACTGCAAAACAGTTTGGTAATTTCTTAACAAACTAAACATTTAACTACCACACAATCTAGCAATTGTGCATCTAGGGATTTATCCTAGAGAAATGAAGACTTATGTTTACATAGAAATACGTACATGAAATTTTATAACAGCTTTATTGCTACTAGCTCAAAACTGGAAACAATTCAAATGACGTTCAACCAGCGAATAGTTTAACAAATTTGATACATCTGTATCAGAGAATACTATTCATCAAAAAGGGACAGATAAATTTACAGAAAATAATGTTAATGAAAAAAATTCCAAAAGTTAAATGGTCTTCAATTTTATTTATATAGCATTCCTTAAATAATAAAATTATAGAACTTGAGAAAGAGTAGGGTAGTTGTTACAGCTTAAGGAGGCATCGAAAGTGTGAGGAAGTGGTGGTGGCAATATAGGGATCTTTGTGCTGATGAAAATGTTCTGTATCTTGACTATCAGTGTCAATATAGCAATTGTGATATTGTGCTATAGTTTTGCAAGGTATTGCCATTGGAGAAAATTGGAAAAAGGGTACATGGAATTTCTTTGTATTGTTTCTTATAAATGCTTATGGATCCACAATTATCTTAAAATAACAAAACAAATTTAAAATATTGTTATAGCTTGATGTATAATAATGTCAACTTGGACAAAGTGACTGAACCTGAGTGAGTTATTGAATCTCTTAATGAATCCATCATCTCTTGTATGGTATGGGGAGGTTTTCCATTCTCATATTTCTGTCACAGATATGAAGAGGGTGGATCTGTGAGAAATTTATGAATATTTGTAATTTATTGACTTGTATAATTTCTATACTGAAATTTTAAATATGTCACAAACATTTGAATTCAATTATATTTTTAATATAATGACCATATTTTACAAGATGCCATAAAAATTAGATTTTGTTTTGTTTTGTTTTGGCTAATCAGTTATTTTGAAGTGGAAAAAAAAGAAAATCTAAAAGAATGTTATATGGTTAGACGGCATGGTATTAGTGCAATTTGTGTCAAAAAGTACAAGTGGAAGTAAAAATACTTCAAATTTAAATAATGAAACAAAATGCATGTTCTAAGTTGTCAACTGACAACTTTTCAGGTAGATGACATATGCACTGTAGGTATAAAATCATATTTTATTTTTAGAGAATTGCAGGCTGCCTTGTGGTTGAGAAGTTGAAAATCATTTATCTTTTATTATTTTATAAAACTTTCTATTTGTGGTCAGACCAGGGTAGCTTAAATAAAAGTAGGCTAAAGCTAACAACTACAGAGAGACCACAAAAATAATAACTACTTATTGTATATAAAGAAATTAATTCCAGTGGCTATCAATAGATACATTTTAAAAATATATGGTATTTATATTGGACAGATATCAGAATCAGTACCTTCTATTGTTATCACATTATTCTTATATTTGAGGGTTTTGTGTTGCTGAATAAGGAATGGTTTAATAAGAATTGACCTGGGGAACAGTATCAACAAAGTGAAAAAAGCAAGAGGAAAAGCTGATGTTCTTTCTTCAGATTTTTATTTCTCAGAAATTAATAAAATAGGTAGCTTTGTTTGGCATGATTTGAGGGGAAAAAATGACCCTTTCTTTCGTCTATTTTTCCCTAACACACATATACATACACATTTTTAAAGTGTCTTTAACTTCTTCACTGATAAATTCAGTAAGAAATTATTTCTAAAGAATTATATATTAAATAATATTATAGAATGCAAAATAAAATGCAAAAATCTTATTTTTGTTAGCTAAAAGAATTTTTCGTGAAAATGATGAAACATCTAAAGTTTTTGTGAAAACTTTAGAAATACTATGTAATATTATGAGTTTTTTATATACAAAAATAGCAGTATATTTATTTGGAGTTTGGGTGTTGTAATATGAACCTCAAAAAAAATCCCTGAGATGTGAAAAATGTAAATATATCATTGCTGCTAAGTAAATGTTGAGATTTTAGAAGAAAAATGATATATCAGAGAGAAAGACATGAAAACGATCAATTATATCCAATTTTCCATGAATTCTAACCAGAAAATAAAAAAAAAATTTAAACAAACATAAAAAGAAAAAGCAAAGTGAAGACTTAAAAGGGAAAAAAAAGTTTTGCTCTATCCTAGGAACCACTATATGAATTTTATAGCAGCTCTTAATGGAATACTAAAAGATTTCTGTTTGGAGGTTCACAAGCATGCCACATGAATCCCCCAGTGGCTGAATTTACAATGCTGTAGTTTTGAATTTGGCTTGAATTGTGCTTTAAGCTTGCTAAGTTAGTGTTGCATTAAATTCTAGCTAAAAGAATCTTTTCTTTTTAACACTGTTCATATAAGATACATATTCCTTCTTTTTGATTGTTAGTATGTTATTTTAAGATAAAATATTTATAATGCATTTGGAAATAGTTATTACTTTAATTAAAAATGTTTAAGTATAAAATATGTATGCATACAGCAAATCAATTTTGTGATCTTCTATAAGGTTACCCTTTTGGTGAGTGGTTAAGATTTACTTCAAAATGATAGTTTGTTGCTGCTGCTTTATTGTTTTCTCACTCATCTCCCTCACCATTTTTTTCTTTTTTTACTATTATCCATTGCTACTGTTATATACTACATGTTCTATTACATTTATAACTGAGTACCACAAGATTGTATAGTTAGGATTAGACACTGTCTCAGAGAAAATGATCTAAATAAAGCTCTTTATATATTAAAAGGACAAAATCTGAACTATTCATTTAAAGAAGAAGTAACTGTTAACTGATTTATGTCTTGGCTAGCAACAAAAAACAACTGTTTAACATTTTAGAAATGTTTTACCTACATTAACCTCATAAATCTGCACTCTATCCATCTCATAAACTAGTGTCTTCTGAAATAAAGCAATATTACATCTGTAAGCAGAAAATCATAAGGTCTAGAGTTTTGAAAGCATCAATATTGTACTGTGATTTTCTTCCTTCTCAAAAAAAATAACATGTAGTACTGTTCTAAAAACATACAGAAGCATTTAAAGTATGGAAGTGGACAGATAAATTAGGAAGCTCTTGGTGATAATACATGGCAGGTAAAGATAGTGACAGTTGAAGGGAGAGAAAAATGGATTTATTTCAGAAATAGTTAAGAAACACCAGGTCTTGATGTTTAATTGGACATGTGCTGCAAGTCAAGACGACTTAGTTCTCTGACTTGAGAATTGTGAGGGTGATGTTGCCATTTATTGCCATTAAACCGAAAAGAAAAAAAAAAAAAAAAGCAAAACAAAACTATGAGGACAAATGGGGGAATGGTTTTTATCTCTTAGCAAGTTGGATGTCAAAACTTTTCCAGTTAACTATTGATATACCAGATTCAGTTCATGAACGATAAGTAAGAGCTCAGCATGCTTGTCTTGGTCTCTGGCCAGAATAGCCTTATTGATGGAAAGTAACTGCTGCTAACATTGTCACTGCAAAGAGACACAATAGTTGCCGCTCCCAAACGCTTGTGGTGCTTGGTGGTTCAGCTGACAGTACCTTGCCTCATCCCCGACCAACATACGTTTTTTCCTCCTTTCCTGTGTCTTTCCTGTTGTCACTGTAGGAGTCATTTGGCACACACACATACAACTCAGAAATGCAGAATTGTGGGGTTCTTCGGAGTCAAACTTTGGCCATTTGAAATCAAAAACAAATAGATAAATTGTTCTCTCCTCCAAATTTTTTGTTGTTGTTGTTAGAAATACAGTGCAATTATAGTCTCTTTAAATGTATCCTGAGAGGTTAAGAAATTAGGTTGTCACAAAGCTGTGGATGACATCATAACTGATTTCCTTGTACTGGCTGACTTTTTCCCTGAGAAAATTCTATTTTCCCCCATGTTCCTAATTCCCTGGGATTGACAGTTGACATGCAACCAGTGGTGGAGCAAACTTATTTTTTAAAATCATCATCAATTGGGATGATAAAATACATTACTTTTACATGCCAAAGATTGCAGTACAATTTACTATCTTATCCCTATGACTCTATGAACTCTCTTTCTCTCTATTAAAATATGGTCCACAGGAATCTTTGATTGTCTTAAATTCCACAAAATGTCATTCTGATCCACTCTATTTGTAGCATAATGTTAATTTTATCTGGTGAACAGGCCATATCGTACATGACCTAATAAGATAGATACCCAAAAAGAGAAATGTTTATACACTAAAATTAACAGTTGGAGTAGACCATTACAACAGTATAGCTCCTCTCCAGAGTGCTATGAAAGACAGCTGTGAAGAGGAATTCACAAAGTAGATGGAGCTATGAGTAGTACCTTTAGTCATTTACTTCGTTTGAAAAGATAGGTGACCAGAGGTGGGGGGAATATACATTTGGGCTGTGGTGAAAGGTTTGATTGCTTAAAAATATCCCCAAAATGAAGATGATCAGAGAAAACAGAACATGCAAGAAACCCCCGAGATCCTAAAAATTGAGATGGGAACATAAGGGCATATTCTGATGAAGCTGGAGACATTAAACACACTTTAATTTCACCAAGTCATCTTCACTAGTAGAAGTAGTCATCCCATCCGTGTTTGAGGATTTTAATTTCTTCTTACCTAAATGAGTTGCCTTGCTGCCTTTCAAGGCATTGCCAAGTCTTTTCAGGAGCTACACCTAGCTCCTCTTCTTGTTTCTCAAATTAGAATAATTTAAAATTGACAGGAAAAAAAAGTGAAGCTAGTACAGAGAGTTCCCATTATTCCCCATATACAATTTCCCCTATTGTTAACACATTATATTAGTATTGCACATTTGTCACAATTAATAGACCGGGGTTGAGTTCTTACTAAATAAAGTTCATACTTTGTTCAGATTCCCTTAGTTTTCTCTCTTCGGTTTCCGGATCCTATTCATAATACTACATTACACTTAGTTGTTATATTTCTATAGCCTCACTTGGCTGCAATAATTTCTCAGACATTTTTGTTTTTCACAATGTTGAGAATTTTGAGTGTTGGTCAGGTGTTTGGTATACTGTTCCTCAATTGGGATCTGTATAAGATTTTTCTCGATTATTCTGGGATCAAATGTTTTGTTTGGAAGGTCACACAGAAGTAAAGCGCTATTCTCATTGAATCTTATCAATATGATATTTTACTTATTTATTTACTTACTTAATTAATTAATTTTGGTAAAATCGGTTTCACTTTATTTATATTTTACTCAAATTATTCGGATTTAGCCATTGGAGCTTTTTCATTTGGTTTCTGTATTACTTTGACTTACCTGTCATTGTGATTTTATTTTTTCAGCATTATTTTACTCTCTGACACTACAAGAGTGTCCATTAATTATTAGTTAGCTGTGGGTTTTTCATAGATACCCTTTATCAAGTTGAGGAAGTTGCCCTCTGTTCCTAATTTGTTGGGTGTTTTGCCGATGAAAGTATTTTAGATTTTGTGTGCTGAATTTATTGATATAATTGCATTTTTTGCCCTTTATTTTATTCATATGGTATATTACATTAATTATTTTGGGGGATGTCAAACTAATATTGCAACCCTGAGGTAAATACCTCTTTTTCATGGCACATAATTATTTTTATATGTTGTTAAATGTGGTAGTTTTTATTGAAGATTTTTGCATCTATATTCATGAGATATTTTCTATAGTTTTCTTGTGATGTCGTTGTCTGGTTTTATTATCAGAGTAATACTGGCCTCATAAAAGGATTTGGGAAGTGTTTTCTTATTTCTTTCTTTGGGAGAATATGTGAAGAATTGGAATTAATTTATTTTCAAATGTTTGGTAGAATGCAGCAGTGAAGCCATATGAGTCTGGGCTTTACTTTGTGGGCAGTTTTTTAATTAGCAATTCAATCTCTTTGTATAGGTCTAGTCTAATTGTTTATTTCTCCCTGAATCAGTTTCAGTGATTTGTGACTTTCTGGGAATCTGTCCATTCTAAGTTATCAAATTGGTTGGCTTGTAATGTTTCACAGTACACTGTTTTTTTTTTTCTTTAAGGTCAGTGGTATTTTCACCTCTTTAATTTCTGATTCTAATAATGTGAATCTTCTCTCTTTTATTTTCAAGGTCAAATAGCTAAAAAAAATTTGTTACTCTTATTTTAAAAGAACCACCTTTTAATTTTGAATTGAATTTCATCATTGAATTTCTGTTTTCTGTTAATTTAAACTGTAATCTCTATTATTTTTTCATTCTGCACATTTTAAGTTTGATCTCTTTTTTTAGTCTGAAGATGGAAGATTAAGTTAATGATTTGAGATATTTTTCTTTAATAATGTGAGTATTTACTGCTATAAATCTTTGTCTAAGCAATGCTTTAGCTGCTTCTCAGAAGTTTTGATATGTTGTGTCTTAATTTTCACTTGTCACTAAATATTTTATGATTTCCATTCAGATTTCTTCTTTGATCCAATGATTATTTATGAATGTGCTGTTTAAGTTTTGCATATTTTTGCTTTCCATCTTTTCCCTGTTATTGACTTTGAATTTTATATGTTCAGTAAATATATTTGTATTTTTATCTACTTTTAAATGTATTGAGACTGTTTTAGGGCATAGTGTATAGTGTATTCTGAAGAAAGTTCCAGATATAATTGAGAATTTATAGTCTGCTGCTGTTAAATGAAGTGTTTCATTGGTGTTATCCAGGTGTCCTATTTTCTCAGTGATCTCCTCTCGATTATTCTATTCATTACTGAAAGTGAAATATTGAAGTCTCTTACTATTATTGTTGAATCATCTATTTCTCCTCATATTTTGGTCATTTTTGCTTCATGTACTTTGGTATATTCTTATTGAATACATATATGTTTTTAATTGCTATATCTCCCTGATTGATTAACTTCTATCATTATAAAATGTCTCTTTTTATCTCTAGTAACATTTTTTAAAAGTCTATTTCTGTCTGATATTAGTATAGCCACTCGTTTTCCTGTGGTTGCTGTTTGCATGATATATCTTTTTTCATGGTTTTACCTTACTTTGTTTGTGTCTTTACACAAATTGTGTTTATAATGTATTTCTCCTGTAGATAGCATATTGTTGAGTTGTATTTTTTTTTCATCCAAACTGAGAATCTATGCCTTTTGATTGAATTGGACTCTTCAATCTATTCACAGTTAATGTTATTGTTGATATACTTAAATTCAATTCTGCCATTTTACTTTTCTGTATTGTACAACTTTTTAAATTCACTTATTCCTTCTTTATATTATTCTTTGACATTGAGTGAACACTTTCTAATGTAGCATTTTAAGCTTATTAATGATGTCATACTTAATGATGAAAGACTAAGTGATTTTCCTCTAAGATCAGGAACAAGATAAGTATGTATACTTTTTTTTTAAATTAAGTTTATTAGGGGTAACATAGGTTAATAAAATCATATAATTTTCAGGTATACATTATCATTTGACATCTGTATATTCTATTGTGTGTTCACCACCCAAAGTTCAGTTTCCTTCAGCTACAATATATTATACCCTTTACCTACTTCACCCTCCCCCTCCCCTCTTATATTTGACCCCCTTCATTTCATCTACCTCTTTCCTCCTCTCCCACTCCACTAGTAACCACCACTCTATAGTCCTCTAGTAACCACTAGTCTATAGTTCATGTCCATGAGTCTCTGTTTGTTTGTTCTGCTCATTTGTTGCTTTTGGGTTTATATCTCACATGTAAGTGATATCATGTGAATGCCAACTTTTTCTCTCTGACTTGCTTTGCTTAGCATGATTATCTTGAGTTCCATCCATGTTGTTGCAAATAGCAGTATTTCATCTCTTCTTATGGCTGAGTAATACTTCTTTGTATTTTCTATGTCCACAAAACATATATCTAAATATGAGTTCAACAGGTTGTAAGATATTAAATAAGCATATATAAAAATCAATTATACTTCTATACACTTTCAATGAGCCATCTACAAATGAAACTAGGGAAAGAATTCTACTCACAATAATATAAAAAATACATTCTTAGGAATAAATTTAACAAAAGAAGTGCAATATTTACACTCTGAAAACTACAAAGTAAGTATTGGTAAAAGATATAAAAGATTTAAATAAATGGAAACATGCACGTTCTTTGACTGGAATATAGACTTAATATTGTTAAGCTGGTAATACTTTCCAAACTGATCTAAAGATTTAACACAATCTTTAGCATGATCTCTATTGTTAACATATTTAAGGAAATTGACAAGTCGATTCTAAAATGTATTTGAAATCCCAAGGGACCCAGAATAGCCAAAACAAAACTAAAAAAGAAGAATGAAGTGGGAGTATTCACCCTGTTCAATTTTAAAACTTAATAAAAGCAACAGTAATCATAGCAATGTGGGACTGGCACAAGAATAAGAAGATAGATCATAGGAATAGAATTGAGAATCCAGAAATAAACCAGTACATTTGTGGCCAACTGAATTTCAACAAGAGCACCAAAACAAATCAATAGAAAAGAATAGTTTCTTCAACAAATGGTGGTGGCCTAGCCAACTGGATAGTCACATGGAACCTCACCTTCTACCATAAACAAAAATTAACTCTAAATGGGCTAATGACTTAAGTATAAGAGTTAACACCATAAAACTCTTAGAAGGAAACAAAAGGATAATTCTTTATAAAATTGGATTTGATAATGGTTTCTTAGCTATGACACCAAAAGCACAATAAAAAAAATATATAAATTGTACATAATAATTGAAAACTTTTGTACATCAAAGAATATTATCAAGAAAGTGAAAAGAAAATTTACATATTGGAAGAAAAATTACAAGTTATATGTCTGATGAGGGATTAGTGTCCAGAACATATAAATAACTCTTACAACTCAATAATAAAAAGACAAACAGCCCATTAAAAGATGGTAAAAGGACAGGTATAGACATTTTTTCAAAAAAGATATTTATGTCTAACAGATGTATTGAAAGATATTCAACATCACTAGTGATTAGGGAAATGAAAAGCAAACCTACAGTGAAGTATCACTTCACACTGTCTAGGCTATAATTAAAAAAAAAAAAGAAAAGAAAGAAAAAGAAACATTTTGTCAAAGCTGTGAAGAAATTGGAACTCATATACATTAGTAATAGGTATGTTTAGACTTTTTACATGTCCATTATTCAATCTTGGTAGGTTTATATTTCTAAGAAATTATTCATTTCTTCAAGTTTATCCAGTTTGTTGATATAACATTGCCAATAGTAGTTTCTTATTATTCTTTTTAATTGTGTGACATTAATTGTACTGTCTCCTCTTTCATTTTAAAAATATTTGAGTCTATCCATTTTTGTTTTTAGTCTAGCTGAAGATTTGTCAATTTTTATTATCTTCCTCCAAGAAAGTCAACTGTTAGTTTCATTAATTTTTTCTATTGTTTTTATTTTTCTTTCATTTATTTCTACTCTAATTTTTGTCATTTCCTTCTTTCTGCTAACTTTAGGTTTAGTTTGTTCTTTTTCAAATTCCTTGTAGTGTAAAGTTAGGTTGTTTGAGACCTTTTTCTTTTCCTCTTTTAATGTAGGCATTTATTATTATGAACTTCTCTGAGTTCTGCTTTTGCTGCATCTGCAACTTTTGTATTTGTGTTGTTTTCTTATTGTCTTGAGGTATTTTCTAATTTCCTTTTTTATTTCTTCTTTGACTCAATAATTATTCAAGAATATATTGTTTGATTTCCACATATTTGTGAATATTCCATTTTTTATACTGTTAATTTCTAGTTTCATTCTATTATGTTCAGGTAAGATACTTTGTATGATTTTAATTTTTTTAAATTTTCTAATACTTATTTTATAACCTAAAATAATCTATTCTAAAGGAAAGTTCATGTGTACTTGAGAAGAATGTGTATTCCACTGCTGCTGGCTTTTATGTCTGTGGGTTTATTTGGGCTATAGTGTTATTCAAGCCCCTGCTTTGTTTGTTGTTTATTTGTTTGTTTGTTGATTTCTGTCTGGATGTTATGATCATTATTGAAAGTGGAATATTGAAGTTTTCTATTATCATTTTCCTACTATTTCTCCCTTTAGTTCTGTCAATATTTGCTTTATATATTTATTCTGTAATGTTGAATGCATATATATTTGTAATTTTTATATCTTTCTGATAAATTGACCCTTTAATCATTATGTGATGTCCTTATTTATCTTTTGTGACAGTTTTTAACTTAAGTTTACTTTGATATGTTTAACCACCCTGTTTGTTGTTGGTTATCAATTGCATGAAATATCTTTTTGTTCCTACATCTTTCAGCCTATGTGTGTGGTTAAATCTAAAATATGTTTCTTGTAGAGAGAATACAAGTGGATCTTGTATGTTTAATTATTGCTAGGAAATTATTTACTACTGGCATTTTATTAGCTGTTTTCTGTTAGTCTGATAGTTCTTTTTAAAATTTTTTTCTCTTGCAGTCTTCCTTTTGCTTTGTTGACTATTTTGTATTGATGTGATTTAATTATTTTTTAAATGTAATTTTGACAGATGGTTTTAAAGTCTCCAAATGTGATAGTGGATGTCCATAATTAAGTTCGTAGTTCTGTCATTTTTTGGTCTCATTTATTTTGACACTATCATTAAGTTCTCTTTCAATTATGTAACAATTCTCACTCTTCATGACAATCCTTCTTAAGTCTGATGTGTCTGAAATTTGTCTGAAAGCTATTCTAACTTTATTTTTATTAGTGTTGACATATTGTATTGTTCTTCATCTCTTTATTTTAACCTATATGTTTCTTTCAATTTTAAGAGGATTTCTTGTTGACATCGTACATTTGGGTGTTCTTTTTGAATCCACTTTGAAAATTTTTTTCTTTTAAATGATATTTGTAGACCATTCATATTTAAAGTGATTTTTTAATATTATTGGATTAATCTCTAACATTTTTATAACTTTTTCTTGTTCTTTATATTTATTCTTTATTACTTCTTTTCTTATTTTCTGTTTTCTCTTGTGGTAAACCAGCATTTTACATATTTTCATTTCATTTCTTCTCTTAAAATATTAATTAAGCATTTTAGTGTTTCATCTAGTGTTTATAATATATATCTTACACTTATCAAAGTCTACTTTCAAATTATACTGTTTCATGTGTAGTGTATGTACCTTATAACAAAGTATGCCCAATACATTCATTCTATTTTTTGCGATATTGCTCTCATTATTTCATGTATTCTTATGCTATAGCCACCTAATATATTGTTACTATTATTTATTCCTTCTATGAAACTCTTACATTTTTTATGTAGATTCACATTTATAATATCTTTTTCTTTTGAGAAGAATATTTTTTTTTTTACTTTTTTTGCAGGATATCTGCTAGTGATAAATTTTTGTTTGTTTGTTTTTCTGAGAAAGTTTTTATTTTTCCTTCACTGTTGAAGAATAATATTATATATAGAATTCTAAGTTGATTTTTCCCCTAACACTATAAATATTTTACTCCTCTTCTTGCTTGCATTGTTTGTGATGATCAGTCCACTGTAATTCTTATCTTTGTTCCTATGTAACAAATGCATTTTTTCTTATAATTTGTTTTAAGGTTTTTCTCTCTAACTTTAATCTTCTATAGTTTAAATAAAATATGCTTAGGTATATGTATTTTGGTATTCTACTTGGTGTAGTGTAAGCTCCTTGGATAGGTGGCTTGATGTCTGTCATTATTTTAGCAAAAAACCTTGCCATTGAATTTTTTTCTCCTTCCTTCTCTTCCCCTGTTTGTATTTCATTTATGTATATATTACACCTTTCGTGGATATTTTCTTTTGATTTTGGATTTTCTTTTCATTCTTTCTTAATTCTGTTTGCATTTTAGTTGGGAACATTTCTATTAACATATCTTCGAGCTCTATGATTCTTTTCTTGTTCTCAAGTGCACTACTGAGTCTATATATGACATTTAAAAATTCTGTTATAGTGTTTTGATTTCTAGTGATTCCTTTTGATTCTTTTTTAGAGCTTCCATCTCTCTGTTTATATTGCCCATCTGCTCCTGCATAATCTCTACTTTTTAATTATAACTCAATATATTAACAATGGGTATTTTTAATATCCTGTATGGTACTTTTAGCATTTGTGTCATATCTGAATCTAGTTTTAATACTCATATTAATCCCTCAGATTGTGTCTTCCAATGCCTTTTGACATGTCTTGTAATTGTTTTTAAAAGGCAGAAATGTTATTTTGGATAATAGGAACTGAGGCAAATGGGATAGTATATGAGGATTCATTTTAAAATACGTGTTGATCTGTGTGTAATATTTGCTGTAACTATATGCACTAGAGGCTTACAAATGCTCTGCTTTTCTTGTTTTTGTCACTTCTCTTGATTTGAGCATCTATAAATTCCCCTCCTCAGACACAAAGTCTGTGTCTTGCAGGCCTTTCAGCAATAATCCATTACTATTATCCTGGAGCCTAGTTTTGTTAAGATTTTGGGGAGAGAGAGGGCAGTCCATAATCTTAACAATTAAATCTCATCAATTAGTGGATTTGTGCTTTTAGGATGTGACCTCATAACTACAAGTGAGATTGCTTCCTTCTGCCTTGCCTTTCTATTCCCTTCACTGGCTGCATTTTTTCTCAATTTACTTACTAACCTCTGTTGACTATGCCACTTGCCCTTTACTTCTCACTCTCCAACATACACTTTTGGTGAGATAAGAGGGCTAAAAAGGGTTGGGGTAGATGTGATGACTTACCCAGAGCTGGGTTAGTGTTCTATTTATGTCTTTTCTCCTGGAGCTTAGACTTTTGTTATGAAAAATGTTTTGGGTGTATTTCACAATATCTATTCTTCTCCTGCCCTTGCCAGAACTGTGAATGTTCTTCACCTCAAGAACATGATTGGGTTCCTAAAAGCAAAACCCTGGAAACCACGTCCCCCCATTCTCCCTACCAAAGATTGTACTTTTTCTTTCTCCTTTCAAGACTTTCTCACACTCAAACTATTTTATACCCAGACTCCATCAGTTCTTCATAATTATCATTTAAGTATTCTTACCAGTTTATGGTTTAGTAGCTTCTATTCCACTAAACATATATTGCTATGTCTTTCAGGATGTGCCTGTCTCTGCTGATTTTATGGTGGTATTTTACCATGAAATTTCTCTTCTTTGATGTGTATAAGAAAAATCATTGATTTTCAGTGTGTCTATCTTTTTCTTGTCATAAGTACTGGAGTGACGACTTTCAAGCTCTTTATGTGTTCTTCAAAGACAGAAAATTAGTATTTTATGCTTGCAGGTCATATGATTTCTGTCATTACTCAACTCTGCTGTTTCAGTGCAAAAACAGCCATAGATAATATATAAACAAATGAGTGTGAGTGAATTTCAGTATCATTTTATTTACAAAAACAAGTTTTCTTCATGTGCTATACTAATAGTTTACTGACCTTCAATTTAGAACTATACCCAGACTTTATAGCAGGCTCTAAACAATGAAGTTCAAAATAAGACCTGTAAGAAGGTTGATATACATCAAAACTTTAGCCAATTTATATAGGTAGAATACTTGGGAATAGGTGTAGAAATAGATTTTATGATAGTGGGATTAAGGCAAAGTTGGATCAGGTCAGATTTTCTTATTTAGCCCTCTAAAGCAGAGATTCTGGGTTCAGTGCTTTAGCTTGATGGGCTAAGAATGTCTCTGTTTGCTTGTCAACTGACTGAAATATGAATACAACCATAGTCTACAGTATATGAAATTGAAATGTCCAATAGTCCTTTGTTTATTATAGAGGAAGGAATCAACAGATTTAGGAAGTTTGGAATTCCGAAGAGGATTTATCAATTAAGATTCAATCACCCATCTTGTGAGGGGTGGACCATTTACCATTGCTGATGCATATATATGTATATATGTATATATATACACACATATATATATGTATATGTATGTATATATAAACACACATATATACATACACACATACATACATATATATCTCCACATACATACATACATACATAATTTACAAGGAGAGCTCCAGTCTACATAGCCTATTCACTATAAGAGGGATCAAGTAACTTTGAGTACAATTCTTGCAATTCTTCAAAAATTTATATTGTTAGTCATCCTCCCAACCATTTCTAAAGGGACCTGCAACATGCTCATGGATTAGGGAAGGAAAAATAATTAGAATTCTCAGGGATTACTAGACATCGATTCTGTAGACCCAAAGCATCACCGTGGTCCGTCAGAAAGAGGATTATGTAATTAATGAAGGGTGTTTTTTTTTATAGTTGTTGTTGTAGTAGATTTGTTTTTATCAATGAAATGTTGCTTCATGTGTATCTCACAGTAGGCTCAGTTTTTGTGCATTTTTGCACTCACCTTTTCCCCTAGAAAGGTAGTAAGGGCTGGAAGAGTTTATTATTTCTCAAGGAAGTGGTGCCTTCCACAGTGGGTTGACCAACATCAGCAGATCATTGTATTTGAGCTATGATGGCCTGGCCTATGAGCAGTATATTATTTGAGGGAAAGTATGGAAAATGTGGCATACTCTCTAATATGTCCCTTCATCTTGTCTAGTCATTACTCAACATGAGTAATTTTATGAAACTTGTAAGTGGGTCTACCCCAGTGGTCATAAATGGCACATAGAAAAAATGAATTTAGGTTTATGAAATGCAGTTATACTACTCATATGAACCCAATAGAAAACAATGTGAATAAAATAACTTTAATTTTCATCAAAGCTGTTTTATGGACTTACAATTGTAATAGCACTTACTTTTCTAATACTATAAATATATCAAGTCATAGCACAAGCACTTTCCTGATATTGCTGAGATATCAGACAAATTCATTTTAAAATGTTAATCTCAACATCAATCATCGCATAATCAGAAGTGTATGAATCTGTCTATACTGACAGATATAAATATATTTGTCAGTGCTTAAAAACATTTTTCACAACTGAGTATATTATTTAATTCAAAGTTAAAAGGCTTATACTAAGGTTCAAATGATTTTAGTGGATTAGATGTCATTATGTGAACATCTTTGTCAGCAATTACTGGGTATAAAAATATAAAAACAAGTGCAATTTGTCTAAAATAGACATGTTTCCTTTGAAAGGTAATATGAATGTTTCTTTAGTTATCATGAAAAACTAGAAATTAGATTCAGCCAGAAGAGTGTCAAAAATTTACTTTCACTTTTTTCTAAACTGTAGTTTAATTGAGCTTTAATATCAAATAAACAGTCTTTACCTTTAACATGAATGCACCCAAAAGACAGTTTCTATTCATTTTGTATGATTAAAACTATATTAGGAATATAAATGTATTAATTTATAGATACAAATACTAATTGCTTGAATATTGAGTTCAAAACCAAGCATTAATATGTGTGGAATAATTGGTTCTTGCTGTAGAAGGAAACCATAATAAAGAACTTGAAAGTGTTGTCATATTTCACATAACTAGTAAAATCTCAGAATATTTGAAAAATATTCTGGAAGGAAATGTCTTGGGGCTTTCTTAATGAGAATGAATGTGGTTTGAAAATATCAAATAATATTCACATATGTCAAATACAGGTTTTAATAACAGTTAGAGATAATGAATAAAATTAAAGTAGGTCAATTTAAGTCATTTATTTTCCAAAAGGAGTTACACGTCATAATCACTAGTTAAGATATAATTAAAGGCAAAAAAATAAATTTACCAAAGAAAGCTCAATTACTAAATATGAAAAAGTCAACATGAGCTATTTTATCATCATTTAATTTTCATGTTCATCTGTTGTATTAACATATCAGCATTTTGAAGTTAATGGTAATGTAAATATGTTAATGTAATTATAATTGAGGTAATAAATAGCACAGTCATGAAATTTGTACCTTTACTTTGGAACTAATGTTTTAATAGTCTGCTTTTATTGTGGCTGGGAAACAAATCAGATGCTTTCTAACATAGATCTTTTTAAAAATTGAATATACATATCTCTGAGAACAAACAACTCCAAAAAACTAAAAACATTCCTTAGATTCATGAAAAATAATTCTAAATATAAGTCATAATCCTCACATATGCAAAATTAAAAGACACCAGGCTATAATCCTTGCTGTAGCAGAACTTATTCTTTGTAAATAAGACTCTAATACTAAACCTATCAGATCATTACTTCAAAGAGACTGGCCTTGTTAGAGAGTGCAATCCACTTAGTAGAAGATCACCATAAATTCAATATAAATTACTAATTTCCTTTAAAAATCAGACTCTGTTTTTCAGAAAATTACTGCTTCTTCAGAAAATTTTATTTAACTTCTGAAATCCAACGACTATACTTTATGGAATATTTTTTCTATAAACATCATTAAAAGTGCCAATTTTAAAGAAATTCTACATGATTAATTTGCATTCTAGAAGTTATAATAATAATTTCTTAATTTTTGAATGACATGGAGGAAGTATAAACCCAGAGCAATAGAGATGTTGATAGTTTGAGTCAAGAAGGCAGGTGTATAATCCTTACTTTCTCATAACCATAGAAATGAAAATAATTTTTTTGAAAATCTACATTATTAGTAGATTTCAAGAAATAATTTCTTTCTAATATTTAAATAACTATTATTACAATTTCTGTCTTATAGTGTGACATTGACCAAAATACTATTTAATGAAATCTGCTTCAAATCAAAGAATAGAAATATCTTCATAAATTTTACACTACCAAATTTGAATTTTTGATTAATTAGAATTTATTTGGACAATCTGAGTTATATAAACATGATTTTGAGTAAAATATGATTTTAAGAATAAAAGAAACAAATATATTGTGCAAAATGAATGTGAAAATCAATATTTACTTTCCTCTGGAAAGTTCTTTCAGCAGGTTTACGTGGTGAATTACCACCCATTTGTCAAGGCTCAGCTTATTTGTGAAATCAATTATTGATTTTAATTGTTTTATAATTTCAGGTTTTCTGGTGCTTCAAAGCATGAATTGGCCTGGTTTGTTGATTATAGAGGCTTATAATACTGTCTTAGTTGGACTTGATTATTTCTTAGGTTTCTCATTCTCACACAAACAGTACAATCTTTCATAGGGTGCATTACTTCAGCATATCATTAAAGTTTTTAATTCCATATTGACATGTGTTAGTTTTATCCTCAGAGTTTGACTGCATTGCCAAGTTCTGGAAGATGGTTCTCTAGCTTTCTATAGAAACACTACTGGGGCCTATAGTTGTTCCTCTCTAAGGTTAACTAGTTAGCTAAAACATTTTTGGTGTCTGTAATGTGAATGCTTTCCTCCCCTTAACATAGCCCAGATTTTATTTAATTGCATAGCCATAAGCATGATGAGAAAGGAACTGTCTTTGAAAAGCACATCTGCTTTTAAATTAAAAAAAAAAAAGTCTCAGCCTTGGTATTTTTTTAGAATCTCTTATCTCTAGGGTAGAATATTACCAATTTTAGAAGAGAACCTAAAGAGAGAGCTTGCTTATGCATATGGTATTCAGCATGACATTAGCAGGTGCAACATTGCTTTAAAGACTGCGGTTAGGCATTTTTAAAACGAACATGAAATGCTTAGGGAACTCCAATTCATTTGATTTAAACTAAAGGATAATTTCCACTTGGATTTTTTTTCTATATTCAAAACACTTTGTAATGGTATCTTTTTCTTTTCATTAATAATACCAAAATGTACCTTTAATATCATTGTCTGTATAGAGACACAACATCAGTTTATATCAGTTTAGAAGAATATAAGACTGAAGTATTTAAAAGATTTCCAGAAGGCTGTTTACAGCCTACTTGTTATGGCTGAAATTCAAATCCCCTATATTGTCTTCATAAAAATGTTGGCATAATAGATCTGAAAAAAAAAAAAAAAAACAGGAAATACTTTTATTCTGCCTTGCTAAAGTTTTAAAATAACAGTTAAAAGCCCAATTTTGATTTTCTTATTGTGCTAGTCTTGATTCATTGATTTAATCATTATATACTCAGTAATTATTATTTGTCAGTAATCACTCAAGAAATCATTGGAAGTTCCAAGATTGATCAGATATTATTCCCAGTTTACTTTTAGAATGTTAAAAAGCTTAAAACTTCACATGAAAAATATACAGTAGGATCCCATATCTGTGTCTTCACATTCTTTGGTTTCAGTTATACTAGTCAACCATGATTCTAAAATATTCAATGAAAAATTTCAGAAGTAAATAATTTTTAAGTTTTAAATTGAATGTGATTCTGAATTACGTGATGAAATCTCCCACAATCTTGCTCCTTTATTCCTGGGACATCATCTCTTTGTCTAGCATCTCTGCACTATATATACTACTGACGGTCCCCTTCATCACTTAGTAGCCATCTGGATTATCAGATTGTTGTGGTATCACAGTGCTTGTGTTTAAGTAACTCTTATTTTACTTGATAGTCCAAAAGCACAAGTATAGTGATATTGGCAATTTATATATGCCAAAGAGAAGCCATAAAGTATTTCCTTTACGTGAAAAGGTGAGTATAATACAATAAGATATTTTGAGAGGGAGACCACATTCACATGACTTGTATTACTGTATATTATTATAATTATTATATTATTATTAATTATTAGCAATCTCACTGTACATAATTTATAAATTAAACTTTATCATAGGTAGGTATTGTAGGAAAAAACATAGTATAAGTTTGGCACTATTTTTGGTTTTAAGCATTCACTAGGCATCTTGGAACATATTCCTTATAGATGGTGGGGCACTACAGTATAGTTACAAATATGAAGTAGAAAGCAATGAGTGTTAAAGAGCAATATAAAGTATTGTGTGAGCTGAATAGGAAAATAGGCATCCTATACTTTAAAATTTTAACATAACTATTATGATATGACTGTTATTCGTTTGAGTAGAAAGTGATATCTATTTTGTTTGCTAATTATATCATATATATTAACCTTAAATTTCAACTAGAAGGCAAATGCTGAGAATCAGGATCATATCTGGGCCAATAATTCTTCTGTATATCTCCAGTGCATATTATTTTGTGATTATTACATTGATTAGACTATGTGCTATTTAATTCTTCAAAGTAACTCTAGAGATTAGGTACTAATATGTCACACTTACTGATCAGAAAGATGAGTTAGGCAGTTCAGTGCTAGAGCTCTTATGCAGATTGAGTATTACATCTAAACTTTACCACTTCTATAAAATGTGGCAGATACTTAAACTTTCTCTAACTTAGATCTTTCATCTGTAAATGGGATATAATATATTTACCTATCTCATATTTGGGAAGGGGATTAAGTAATATATTGAAAGTGTCTAAAAGAGAACTGGTACATGCGAAGCCTGGTGTAAGGATTTGCTGTTTTTACAATAGTACAGATGGTGTAAAATGAGAACGTCAACCCAGATATACCTGATATATCAGACATTTCAATTATTTTATGAGCAACAGAATTTTTAATGAAGTATATAAAGGCGGATTATACAACCCCCATCTTTCACCGGACAAATCAAGAAACAATTTTGCCAAATGCCTTTCTGTTCTTATAAAAATAATTTTGTGATTTTTTCTCCTCTTAGTGGGTTGATTCTTCTTGATTGGCTTCTGATGTTAAGTAAATCTTAAATCTCTGAGAACCTGAGATTTAGCACAATTTAATGAAAATGTATTATTTTTTATATTGCTATACTCAATTTGTTAGTGCCTGTCAATCTGTTGCTCGATGAAAATGATTTTTTTTTTTTTGTTATCTGGCTGATTTCTACATCTTCTATTGGCTCTGTTTTTCTGCAGTTTCTTTATGTTTCGGTGTGAATTTATTCCTCTCCCCCTCCTCTCTCCTATTTGTCTCTCTTCCTCACTGCCTTCTTCCCTCTCTCTTCTCTCCCTTTCTATTTTATCTTACTTGGGATTCCAGTAAAGTTCTTTAGCGTGTTGATTGATGTATTTCACAAATTCTAAAGGGCTGTCACAGCAGTAAATATAAACTTACTTCTAATTTATCTTAACATAAGAGTCCTTTGGAGTCCTAACCTCATGGAGGAAGATTTTCTTATTATTCTCCCTTGACTTTGTTTTCAACCTTTTGTATTTCTGGTCATCATTAAATTTAAGATCTTATTATATCGATTGCAAATACTTTCAAGGCAAAAGAGATTAGCTACAGTGTTCTGCATATCTTTCTAAATTTCTGTCTTCAACTGATGTTGGTTTAATAATTTCTTACTATTATACATTCTTTAAATAATATCTAGAATATTTAAAATATTTTACCTACCACTTTTAGTTAATTCATTTTTATTAAGAGAACTTAGTGTTCCATATTACCTTAAAAAGAAGTGACATTTAAACTAGTATTCTTAATTACTGTGCAATTTATAATCAGAATATCTATTGCTTACCAAAAATAAGTTCCAAATAACTATTTTTAAATACTTATTATGTGCCAGGCACTTTTTT
Source organism: Macroglossus sobrinus (assembly GCA_004027375.1). Classification (NCBI taxonomy): domain Eukaryota; kingdom Metazoa; phylum Chordata; class Mammalia; order Chiroptera; family Pteropodidae; genus Macroglossus; species Macroglossus sobrinus. Next base: position 263,142 of record PVKZ01001815.1, on the reverse strand, counting down.
TAAACATGTAGGATAAATTAATGAACAGAAAAATATCTCTATGCTCATGGAGTTTAAATTTTAGCTTCTTTTTCTTTTTTTTTTATAAAAACACATAGGTAAGTAGGTAGGTATACTAATCTTCAGGGAATCATAATAACTGTTAAATACTATTTTTAAAATTACAAATAAAAAATAGATTTTTTTTTTCCAATTTTGTTTTAGTATTAAGAAACGATCACGTGAGTGTCCCAAATCATAGTATAATTAAATTTAATTTAGCTTGCTGTATGCTTTTTTACTTTTAGGTACCTAAATAATTGGATTAAATAGTTTATATATTCTTTCTTTTAAAATCTGATATTTTCCTAAATCAAAGCTTTTTGGAACATGCACAAGAATATCTTTTTGTTCTGTATCTTCCCTGGAGGCCTGCCAGTATATTTGCTATTGAGTGATATTTACATCTTTTAATTGCTTATTTATTTTTATTTTCTCTGCATCTATTTCTTCTTTTTAATAGTCCTTTTCTCTGTCTTGTTTCTATTTTTTTTTCTTTCTTTGCCAACAACATTTTAAAACTGTTATTTGTTGTTGCTATTTGGTCAGGCAGGTACTTTCTATTTGTCCTTGTTTCTTTTTCACTACAATTGATTTTTAACCACCCAAAGATAAACTGTGACTTCCAACTGTTCTGTGGCTCTGGTTGTTACAATTCTTTCTTTGAAATGGCTGAGTGAGCAGAAGATGACTCAAATCATGAGCTGGAAGCAAATGATTTCTTCTCTCATGAATCTTTGACTCAGCGTTTGGCAAATTCTAGAGATGTTGAGGTATTTCCAATTGTCTCATTCTTCTGCTTTCCCTAGATTGTTCCAGCATTTATGATCAATCAGAACATCATGGAAAGGCTCATCTTTTTTCAGTGCTCACTGTTATAAAACAAGTTGAAAAACCTGTTAGTATGTTTTGTGTGATAGTTGTAATGCCAAGATAGGAGAAAAATATCACTAAAGATAATTTTAATTTATCTTCTAACTTAAAGATTATCAAAGGACATACCATTTACAACAAATATTTTAAAATAATTAATAGATTTGAATGATGAGAAACAGTTAATGTAAAGTAATACAGTACAAAGAAAACAGAGACTTTAAGAAGCATCATGCTTTTTCTAGCATTTATGTCAATAAAACTTTAAAAGAAGTCTCAATTTTATTTTTATATGATTGTACAATTTTAGGCAACTGGTTTATACTATAAGCCAAGGCCTTAGTGTGGTCATATATGGAATAAACAAGATGCCTTCTATTATTGCATTAAGTGTCTTTGCATATATATTTTAAACATAGAAAAATTGAGTCACTTTCTTTGCAGATGAAGTCCTATAAATTTATTACCTGCATAAGTTTGTATATCCACCATCATAATCGGGACATAAAACAGTTTTATCACCCTCCCTCAAAAAATTCTGCATTCTACCTCTTTACAGATATAGCCTCTGCCATCCTCAAGCCCTGGCAATCACTGATCTGTTCTCTATTCTTTTCGATTTGTCTTTTTGAGAATGTCACATAAATCAAGTCACACAGCATGTAACCTTTTAAGATTGTAGTCTCTCACACAGCATAATACCCTTGAGATTCCTCTAAGTTGTTCTGTATACCAATAGTATGTTCATTTTTATTTTCTGAGTAGCCTTTTATCATCTGTATATACCACGGTTTGTTAAAAGGTACTTGAGTTGTTTCAGTTTGGGACAATTATGAATGGAACTTTTTATAAACATTTGGGTGGAGGATTTTTTAAAAATAAAATTTTAATTCCCTAGGGTAGGTCACTAGGAGAAAGATGCTGGGTCATGTGATATGTGCATATTTAACTTTATAAGAAACTGCAAAATCAATTTCCAGAGTACCTTTATCACTTTGCATTGACACCAGCAATGTGAGAGTGTTTCAGTTGCTATGAATTCTCATCAACATTGTTACTGTCAGAATTTCTAAAGTCATCTTTTCTAATAGGCATGTAGTAGTATCTTATCATTGTTTTAACTCTATTTCCTTAATGGCTAATGAAGTTGAGCATATTTTTGTCATCTTTATATCCTCTTTTCTAATTACTTTTTATTTTTATGATTATTTTTTAGGGTTTTTGACATATTAAATATAGAGACCTTTGCTAGACATGAGACTTGCAAGTATTTTATTCCAGTTGATAGCATGTTTTATTACTTATTTAATAGACTACTTTTAGAGCAGTTTTAGGTTCAGATGAAAGTGAAGAAGAGGTTACAAAGACTTCCCACATACTCCCTGCCTCTACACATGCATAGCCTTGATTATTATCAATATCTCCACCAGTGGAATACATGTGTTATAACTAATGAACCTACACTGACACATCATAATCACCTAGGGTCCATACTTTACATTAGGATTCACTTTACTCTCAATGTTATATATTCTGTGCATTGGACAAACATGTAAAGGCATGTACCCATCATTATGGTATCCTAAAAAGTATCTTCATTACCCTAATATTCCTTTGTGTCCTGCCAATTTATCTTTCTGCCTACCCCAAACCTTGGAAACCAATGAATTTTCTGAACTTTTTACTGTCTAAAGTTTTGCCTTTTCTAGAAATTCATATAGTTGGAATCATGCAGTATGTAATCTTTTCAGATTGGCTTCTTTCTACTAGTAATATGCATTTAAGATCCCTCCATGTCTTTTCATGGCTTGTTATCTTTTTTTTTTTTGGTGCTGAATAATATACTGTTGCCCAGATTTATCACAATTTATTTATCCATTCAACTACTGAAGGACATCTTCATTGCTTCCAGGTGTTGGCAATTATAAATAAATCTGCAACAAACATTTGTGTGCAGGTTTTTGTGTGGGCCTAAGATTTTAACTCTTTTGGGTAAATACCAATGAGCATGGTTGCTACATTATATGATAAGAATGTGTGTAGTTTTAAAAGAAACCAGAGAAATCCTTTCTAAAGGGACAGTACCATTTCACATTTCCACCAGTAATGAATGAGAGTTCCTGTTGCTCTATGTCATCGACAGCATTTGGTTGACAGTGTTCTGAATCTGGGCCATGCAAATTAGTATGTAGTTGTATCTCATTGTTTTGTTTCCATTTGTATTTGCCTCATCATATACATGAAACATCTTTTCACATGCTTATTTTCCATCTGCATATCTTCTTCAGCCCAGTGTTTGTTAAATCTTAGGCCCATTCTTTCATCAGGTGGTTTATTTTTACTTATTGTCGAGCTTAAAGAGTTCTTGGCATATTTTGAATAACAGTTTTTCTTATCATATGTGTCTTTGGCAAATATTTTCTCCCAGCCTGTAATGTATTTTCTAATTCTTTTGACTTTTCACAGAGCAGAAGTTTTGATTTTAATGAAGTCCAGTTTAGCAATCGTTTTTTTTTTTTTTACTGATCATGACTTTGGTGTCATTTCTAAAAGTCATCACCATTCACCAAGTCATTTAGGTGTTCTGTTTATCTTCTAGGATTTTTAAAATTTTGCAGTTTACATTCAGGTCTATGGTCCATATTGAGTTAATTTTTATGAAAGATGTATGTTCCATGTCTAGAATAATTTTTTTGTGTGTGTGTGGATGTTCAGTTATTCAGGACCATTTGTTGAAAAGAATCTTTGCTCCATTGCATTGCCTTTGTTACTTTGTCAAAGATCAGGTGACTATATTTATGTGAGTTTATTTCTGGATTCTTTATTCTGTTCCATTGATCTATCTTGCTGCCAATACCATTACTATCTTGATTATTATAGCTTTCATCAGTACCCCAACTTCGTTCTTCTCTTTCAGTGTTATGTTGGCTATTGTGCATCTTTTGTCTCTCTGTATAAGCCTTAAAATAAGTTTGTTATTATGTACAAAGTAACTTGTTAATATTTTTATTGGGATTGCATTAAATCTATATGTAATAATGTTATGCATAATATTTTGATCAACAGCAGACCCCATATATGACCATAGTCTCATAAGATTATAATGAAGCTGAAAAATTGTTATTACTTAATGATACCATAGCAGTCATATGTTGTATTGCAGTGCATTACTCATATGTTTGTGATGATGATGGTATAAACAAACCTACTGTGCTGCCAGTTACATAAAAGTATACATAATTGTACAACAATGAATGACTCTTACTGATGTATGCATATACTGTACTATAATTTTTATCATTATTTTTGAGTGTATTCTTTCTGCTTATAAAAAAGTTTGCTGTAAAATAGTATGCCTTGTCAGAGACTTCTGATAGTACTGCTACATTTCCATACAATGTGTACTATTTACAACTTTAACAGATACACTGTCTCTCTCTGTTTCTTTTTGTCTGTCTACATAACAATGTCTTGGTTACCCCAAATAAAAATCTGATATGAGAAATACACTACAATTCTCTGGTCAACAATTTAGGCTGTGCAGAATAAGACAATGAGTAAGAGTTAACCATTGAATGGGAGGCAGTTATTCTGAAAAGAAGAAATAATAATTGTAAATGTCTGGAAGCAGGAAAGACAATGTCTTGCATCTTCAATGGAGAGCACATAAACTCTGCAGCACAGAGTATAATGAAGAGAAGAGCAGAAATGCAAATGGACAAATAAATAGCATATTGAAGTTTTTGGACAGGACACTGTCAAGCTTTTGCATTACCTTGAGAAGTTATATGACTAGATTTATATTGTGGAAGGAGGAAAGAAGATCACATGGATAATACTAGGAATGTGAGAAAGAGCATGGCACTTCTGAAAACTACAAAAATTGTTAATTATATCTGGATTCTCTGAGTGCTTATAATATGGATGGAGGATGAGGCTGCAGCACAATGCAAAGGCCACCTGGTTATGGGTTTCTACATATAATGCTAATGAATTTGTAACTACTAGAAAATTCTAAGCAAGAGAAAGCTTTCTGAAAATTTTGAGCCATATTCACTATTTATGTACAGTTATTTCTTTATTGGTAATAAGTCATTCAATTAGTGTCTGTTAGAATCTGGTAGAATGAATCTGATTAATCTTCCTTTTTATGAATTATACTCACTGAAGAAATTCTGTGTAAATATATTCACTCTTTTTTTACAAGATTATGTTAATCATAATGTAGATTTTAATAAAGCTTTCTAATTTATAGTCTTTTAAAAGAATCATTTAACTTAACACCAGCAAAAAAGTTGATAGGACGAATTCTTTAACACCATTTTACAGATGTAAAAACTATGACATTTTAAATAATATGCTCATTATTACAAATTAGCATGTGATACTATTAAATTCAAATTATGACCCCTGGATAGTTTTTATGAGAGCCTTCTATTTTTTAAACATACTTTGAAATTTTGGGTTCAGTGATTAAATATCTAAAAGCATCTGGACTTATTTTCCAAAAAGAAAAGATTAGTTAATCTGGTAGAATTAAATAACATCTAGTTATTCTGAGGGATTTATATGACTCAGAATATTTTTATGAACTTTGACCTTGGGCTATATTTCCATTCAAAAGAAATATATGAAGGAACACAAACACAGTATTACTCATTAACTATAAATGAACTTATTTTAATGCTCAACAACTCAAGCACATAAATGATTTTATTTTCTTATTTGTGTTAATATTTATATACCTAAGTGTACTCTGTGAAACTAAAATTCTTTTCTTGGATATTAAAAAGTCTTTCTTTTATAGTACACTTCCATAGAAAATCTATATCCTTTTTTACATTTCTTTGTGAGAATTTGTGTGTGTGTGTGTGTGTGTGTGTGTGTGTGTGTGTGTGTGTGATTTTCATATTTCAAGCATTATTGGACTTTTCCTATTTAATATAATTTCTATTTTTCAAAAAATTCAGTTCCATCGCTCCTATTGCTTTTTCATGCTTTTGAGAATGAATTTATTATTATTTTGTTGAGAACATTTCTGCCTAAGATTGGTTGATTTCAACAAGCATATTTAAAACTGTATTTTTTTCTAAACATTATAGTGTTTTGCTATTAATACTACTGCCAAAATTTTATTTGCTATTTATTAGAGAATCTGTATATGTGCTCTTTTGGAATATACATGAAATGGACATCTCAGGAATCTTAGCTTCCCAAACAGTGAGTTTACAGTGTGTATTCTTGTACTGCCATTATCTAGAGCTTTTTACCAGAATATGTTTACAGAATTCAATTCAGAATACCACTTTATACCTGCCATTTCTTACATTATTTCTGTTTAAGTTGGCTGATGCGAATGTTCTCTTTGGATATTTTCATTCAGCAACATTGGATACGTGAAGATCTCAAATTGCCATCTGGTTTATCAGCAATTACCACTGAGTAAATCTAAACAACAGTCCTTTGCACCTGAAACATAATGCCATTTTTCTATTACACAGTTAAACTTATACTACAGTCTGGTCAAGTTTTCAATAATATTGATGTCATTCTAATTGCATGTATGAGTGACCTCACATATTCTATTGACTCTGACAAGTAATAACTTAGAAATAATTCAATGTGTTCAACTCAACAGCAAATAATATATAATGTATTAGACACATGCACAATATTTCAGAATATAAAATATACCACCCCATTAGTTGGATCCAAAACATATTCATATTAAAACTATGAATAAATAACAAGAAATATTGAATAAATGGAATATAATAAACAGTAAAGAGTTTACTATTATAGATTACTATTATAGATTAATGTTAAACACAATTTTTATAGTACCAGATCCAATAGCTATATTAGTAGATGAGTAGTTAATTATTTTAAACTAGAGAAACATGAAATAATTATCCATCCAGGCAATATCATATGCAAAAATAGATTTAAAGTCACAAAATTGTTGACATTAAGGAGGAGGAGTGGAAGATTATGGAAATAAGCCTACAAATAGTATATGGCAGATTCTCACCACTCTTACTCAGCATAGTACTGGAAATCTTTATCAGGCAAGATAAAGAAATAAAAGCCATTCAAATTGGAAAGGAAAAAGTAAAATTGTCATTATTTGCAGATGATATGGTGTTATATGTAGAAAATTGAAATGGCTCTACTAAAAACTATTCAAATTTATCAACAGTAAAGTTGCAGGATATAAAACCTCTACATGGAAATCAATTGTATTTCTATACATTATAATAAAATATTTGAAAATGAAATTTTAAAAAACCTTATTTATCATAGCATGAAAAATCAATAAAATATTTGGAAATAAATTTATCCAAGGAAGGGAAAGGTCTGTGCAATGAAAACTACAAAAGTTTGGTGAAAGAAATAGAAGATGCAAACAAATAAAAAGACATCTTGTGTTCATATTCAATGTATTCTCTATCAAAATTCTGATGGTACTTTTCATAGAAATAATCATTAAAAAATCCTATAACTTGTATGAAACAATGAAACACCTGAAGATCCAAAGCATCTTAAGAAAGAACAAAGCTGGTGGCATTATACTTCATGATTTCAAACTATGTTACAGGTATAGTAATCAAAATGGTTTGGTACTGGCATAGAAATAGACACATATACCAATGAAACAGGATCAAGAGCCCCTAAAATAACCCCCCACATATAATGTCAAGTAATATTTGACAAGATAGCCAAGAGTACTCAGTGGAGAAGAATTGTCTCTTTATTAAATGATGCCAGGAAAACTAACCACATGCAGAAAAATGAAATTGGACCCATATCTTATACCACTCATAAAATTAACTTGAAGTGGATTAAAGACTTAAACATAAAACTGGTGACACTTAGAAGAAAAACAGGGAAAAATTCTTTGTCATTGGGATTGGCAATAATTTTTTGGATATGAAACCAAAAGTATAAGCAACAAAAACAAAAATTAGTAAGTAAGATTACATAAAAGCTTCTTCACTGCAAAAGACATAATCAACATAAAGAAAAAGCAACATATGGTATGGGAGAAAATATTTGCAAACCATATATCAGATAGCAGTTACTATTCAAAGTATTTAAAGAGCTTATACTATTCAATAATGAAAAACAATCTAATTAAAAAATGGATAGAGAAAATAAATGGATTTTTTTTCCAAAAGAGATATTTCAAAGGTCAACAGATCCATAAAAAGATGATCAACATCACTAATCTTGAGGGCAATGCAAATCAAAATCACAATGGGATACCACTTCACATCTCTTAGAATGACTGTCATCAAAAAGACAAGAGAGAACAAGTGTTGAGAATGTAGAGAAAAGGGAACACTTTGCTTCATTGGTGAGACTAAATTCGTTCAGCCAATAACATGGATGGATCTTGAGAACCTTATGCTAAGTGAAATAAGACAGAGAAAGACAAATATTGTGAGAAAGACAAATATATATATATATATATATGGAATCTTATAAAGCCAGACTCATAGAAACAGAGAATAGAATAGAATGATAGTTACTAGGGGCTTGGAAATGGGGAAAATGTGGAGATGTTAGTCAAAAAGAAACTTGCAGTTAGATGAATGAGTTCTGGAAATGTAATGCATAGCATTGTGATTATAATCAATAATATTTCATTATATACTCAAAGTTGCTCATAGACTAGATTTTAAATGTTCTCACCATAAAAAAAGAAATGATAAATCTCTGACAGGATGAAAGGGTTAGCTAAAACTATGGCAGTAATTATATTGCAACATACAAATGTATCAAATGAACATGTATGTCAGTTATATCTCAATAAAAATGAAAATAAGATTATGTATATGAAACACCAAAAATAAAGCCTTAGATTATGTAATGATCAAAATGTAATGGTATGCTTTTTTTCAAGAATGTGTCTGTTTTATAAGTATTCTTCTTCTTATAATTACTACTATATTAGTATTTTTCAAAATATTGAGAACTCATAGAATACCAGAAAATATATTTGCAGACCTTCATTATTAAAATACACTGTATTAAAATCTAATGGCAACTATTTTCAATCTAAAATCAATACAAACTCTGGTAAAGAAGTTTAGTTACAAATAATGTTATAATTTGAACATCCTGATAATCTATAGTATGTTAATTTCTCATGGAGAAACATCACACCACAGAAAACATGTCTGAGTTTAGAAATTTAAAATTTAAGTCAGCAATTAAGTCTCCAGCTATAAATAAGAATAGCTCAAGGAATTTTTTAAAAAGCTTCAAATTAAGAAAACAGTGATGAAAAATGAAAAAAGAAATTGAAGTATAGGATCGTAGCAAGAAAAGGACAGGAAGCAAGACTTAAAGAAATTTTTTGAACCCCTGGGCACTAAAGAGGTAAAGAGTTGATGAGAACACTGAAGAAGTATGAAAGGAAATGTAAAAATTTTCACTTTTATATTTTCGTATAAATCTATTGAGATTTTAATAATTGAAATCTTCATGATTTCATATAAAAATATATGCTTTTTAAGTATGACACTTTTAAATTTTTTTGTGTAAATCAAATATTGCTCATTAGCATTCAACATAGCAATTACCAGTTCAACATGCATAGCAATTACATGCCCTTTCCCATTTTATAATTCCTGCTGCTTTCATCCACATCATCATAACCAGTGTTTCCTTTGTCTGTCTGCTGAATAAAAGTCCCTGAATTTCCTGACAACTTTTCCTTGCTGCAACTTTTTAAAGTGCATCTCTTATACCTCCTACATTTTTTTATTTTGAGGAGTTTATTCTTTATTTGCCTCTAAGCTATGCTGGTAGTACTGATACGGTCACTCAAAGCCATATCAATGAAAAAAAATATGTGTATGTGTGTGTGTGTGTGTGCGTGCACTTGTGTGAAAGGAATATTTATATATCTTTTCCTTTTTATGAACTGTTTGAGGGGGCCCATTTTTTTTTTCTTCCTGGCAGTAGAACTTGGCAATGGTAGTTTTTAGTAGGTCAGGTTTGTTGAAGAGGGTGAACGAGAGGATGGAAACAGTGGCTTTCATCCCTAGAAGCAAGTTAATTATTCAAGCAACCTAACAAATATATATTTCATTCCAGAAAAATAGTGCCTTTTTCACTAAAACACAGCAAGTCAGATAATTCATATTGTCTATCCAAGATAAGAAATTCTGTAAGTATAGGCATAAGCAATTTAACAAAAAAAGTTAAACACAAGATTGTTTCAGTACAAATAACACATTATAAATTTTCATTAAAAATGACAAACTGTATAATTATATACGTATCATTGTTTTATTTAATGGATATCACTCGCTTGTATTCAATTTAATCTAAGCTATATTTGGGGGAAAATTTTGTCCTTCCAGATACTTATTAAAGGAGAAACATGAAAAATGATGCAGAACTAAGACATAAAGGCAGCAGCTTCACAAAGAGGAATGAATCATTGCACATTCAACAATGGATCTCATCAAAATTGTTCTTAGCATCACATACTTTACATTCAATGGTCAATCTACGAACAAACTAGTGACTGAGCTATGGGTTACCCATCTCATTTATCACAGCAAAACTATATCTTTCACATTTCAAGAAAATTACAGAAAATAAAACTGCAATAAAACCAAAAAGCTGGAAACAGAGATGACACCCATGACAACATTAAAAAAAAGGATACTGAAGTTGTGCAGTCATCCGGTCAGCTTACAATTAATGCAGCACAAGATCGATGTCTGACTTTTCTTGGTGCAGTATCTGACTGAACCTAAAACAGGATATATATATATATATATATATATATATATATATATATATATATATAATTTCAGTTATATACATATATATATGTATTTTCTTGTGGTTTAGTTGTAATTCAGTACAAATATGTAAATATCTAACTTTTATTAATCTGCACCATTGCTGAGATGAATCTGTGATTTAGATCTGATCTAATATAATGCATTTCTCCCAAGATGGTTATTTTTGGCTATAATCATTCCTCATCTGAGGAATTTCAACTAAGTAGACTTGTCTGGATAGGTATTGGAACTAAAAAAATCAGATTACATGTTTGTATGTATATATAGAAAGAGGAGAAAAGGGACAGGTTGAAAACAGTATGAAGAAGGAGATATATCATTAAAGATAAGCCTAAATCATATAGAATATCATAGTAGTACTCTAAAAACTAGGGTAACTCATACTCTTGTAATATTATAGGCCACTCATCTTCAAGATAGAGATAAATGCAGTCCCAAGAACATGAGGAAAAAAAATTAGTATTTTTATTCATATTTTGCCTTGTACTTTTTCATCTGACATTTTTATAGAAAATAAATTAGTATCATAGAAAATAAAATTTTTATTAATAGTAATCTATATATTGACAAGACATAATTTTGGGGACCATTGCCAGACTTCACCAATTAGCCTGTATCTGAGATCACTCACAGCAGACAGGTTGCAGAAAGACAATTCCCTTCCAAGAAAAATATGCATAGTGAACAAGTTGTATTAGAACAATGGATATGAACTTATAACTCAAAGGATTTGTTCTTATCACTGATAAAAATATAGTGAATCTGATTAAATTCCTTGTTGCTGATTTTTGAAGGCCTAGTTTCTAAATTTGTAGTACAGATCTAAATTCTAACCTAAGAGATTCAAATTTTGTGACTAATGGTAATAGAATCATGAAAAACTTTTTTTGTCTGCTTATTAAGAAATCAGTACAAAGTAGTAAATAAAATAAGAAACCTGGAATGAGATATCTGATTTCTGTGACCGAATTGCTATTCATAAAGCATATAACTTAGAAATAACACCTACAGCTCATTTGGAAGTATATATAAAATAAAATTTGTAAAAAAAATTATAAAATTTGTACAAAAATTAGCATTTATATAAGATTATTTATGAGATATATTACTGAAAGAAATGTTAACTAAAAAAGAATGCAACACTGCATGGGTTCTACTTTTACCTTAACAATAAAAAAAATACTTAAAAAAGAACAAGTATAAGAAAATTATGTAGACTAGGAGGAAAGTTGTAGTAAAATCTACCAATAAAGTATTAATATATTTTTATATTTTCAATCTTGAAAGCCATAATATGAATGATATACTTGTAAAGGTAATCTGATTTGAAGTCCATGTTCATGTGTTTTAATAGACTTTAAGTAAGTTAGTTCACAATTTTTGAATTTTGCTTACTGCATACCACTGCATTCCAGTGATTCACCAGGAATGAGGGCCATTCTTTTTGAGAGGGACTCACCTGAACTACCTCTGCAAACTTCCTCTCCTACCTCCAGTACCACTCATCACATTTAGTTGAAAACCCTTGCACAGTGAACCATTTCAAGTGATGGCATGCATTATTATAGTTGGAAAAGTTAGAGAAACCTTAAGAAGCCAAGCTGGCCCATTTCTGTTTCAGTACATTTTCTGCTATCAAAGCTGGATAAGATGCTATCTTTTAAAGTGTACAGTACCAAATCTGCTCCCCTGCTATCTAACCAAGGTAGAACTGTTAGAACTGTTGTGGATAAGATTTAGGGGTGTTTTAAACACTTACTAAAGTGTATTAAAAATGTTTTCTTTTTTTCCAACTGAGTCAAAAATCATCACTATTCTTTCCTCTTCATTTATCTTCTCTTATCTCTCAGGATCCAATTAGAATATATAAACCACATAGTAATTTGAAAGGAGAGCATTTAATATAAAGAATTATTAACTTTAAGAGGGGATAACCTCTAAAGGAGTAAAGAGAACTTTAAAGACTTTTCAGGGGCTGAGGGAGAATACCCAAAGAAGAACCACCTTGGAAGGGGACCTTCCCCTAACCTGGGAGAAAAGGGTGGTTGTAGCCCACTGCATGATGGAGAAGTATTCTGTGATGCCTGGACAAGACCTTGTCCAAAATTACTTGGCAAGCTGGAAACACCAGTCTGGGGTATAAGTCAAGAAACCAGCCAAAAGAGGAATTACTTCTCATGGGTGCGAGTGGACAGAAAACCATGGCTAAAACTGGCAAGTAGGAAACACCTCTCTTGAGTGCTGGCAGGCTGTGGGTAAGATGTCAACCACCAGGGGGCCTGAAAATCTCTCTGGGAATACACTTGTGGTGGACTAGGTACTGACATGATGGGAAGGCATCAATAGCAGTGGTCCCCAACCTTTTTGGCACCAGAGACAGTTACTCTTATGAAAATCAAATGCCTGCTGATAGGGGGTGGAATTGAGGTGGTGATGCTAATGCTGGAGAGTAGCTGCAAATACAAATGAAGCATCTCTCACTGGCCTGCTGCTCACCTCCTGTTGTACAGCCCAATTCCTGACAGGTCGTGGCCTGATGGTTGGGGTTCCCTGATCTATAGGGCTGAATGCCACAAGACATCCCTTATATACATTGCTAACAGCCACTCAGTGGGAACGAGAAGAAGCAACGAAAGCACACCAGAACCAGAAAAAAATATTTTCTTCCAGCAGTGTTAATTCTCTGCACAGTACTCACAAAATAAAACATAGCCATAGCTGCAAAAGAAAAATATTTAGAGTCCAGTTTTATATGTATAAAACAGTCAATGAAGTGACATTTTGAACCTTAGAGGCACATTTGTTTTAGTTTTGTTCATGATTGTGTCTACTCTTTCCTTTTCTCACCCACATAGACTGAAGATACTCTTCTTTTCTCTCTTCAGCACCTAACAGTGTTTTCTATAAAGTGGAAAGATATTATATATTTATTATGAAATATAATTATATATGACCCAACATAGCACTATTAGTATAGTGGTTAAAAAATTCAGATCTGGAGTCAAACTATGAACAAACAAATCCTCTTAGCCATATTCTAATTATATGACTGTGAGATAGTAACCTAAACTAAATCCTATCTACTTTTTCTCATCTATAGTTTGAGGACAATAATTTCACCCACTTTATAGGCTTGTTGAGTGGATTAAATAAGCCTATAACATAATACCCAGTAATCACTAGTTAATATTATTATTTCTAACTTCTCTTTGATTTCTCCACATATCTAACATGATTTCCTATGCACTTTACAGTACTTAATAAATACTGTTGGATAAATGAGTGAATGAAAGCCAATGGAATTCTTTTTAATCATAGACTTAAGGAATGAATAAGAAGAGGACTTTTTCTGGCGTTGGAAAATGCAATTCACTTTCTATTATCTAATTAGCACTCTGTTGTAACTCTTGTGTTGTCCACACTAACTCCCAAATAGTCTGTGGACAACACTGTATTGTCTCGCATGTTTTACTTGGATTGAAAATCTTTGTCTACCCTGAGAACACACATAGCAATGATAAGAGAGAACACATGTTGCTTGTTCTTATTCTTATTTTTAGAGAGTGGTTGAATTAGTGGTGGGGATAGTGGAAGGGTATGAATAAGAGAAATTTTTTTACCAAATATCCTGGATTTTGTAGTTAGAGTTAGGTTGTCTGTGATACAAAACAGGTATAAAATATTTCTTCATACACAAAGAGTCACTTCCTAGCTAATTCTCTTAATTTTTAGTTTCTCAATTCTCTATATCTGTTCCATTAATAACTACTTGCATTTGGTGTATTTTACTTTTAATTATAAGTTGTTACTCAGAGATGTTTTTTCTTCCTTTTGTTCAGTTATATAATCTCATTTTTTTCTTTATAAATAGAATATAAATAAAACCAGTCAGATTAATAATCTTTAGTATCACTTCCCTTGTAGTACAATCACATTTAAAGAATTACAGGTGTCTCATCCCCCATTTTATCTTTTATCCCATATTCATTAACATGCTTTTATTGACCATCTTTACTACCTATCTCTGTTTCTTCATTTTTATGTCACCTTTATCTGTACTGCATTTCACTCTCTCTCTGTAGGTAACTCTTATATATCTGTAGTGGGTTGAATAGTGGTCCAAAAAAAAAAAGATATGTCCAAGTTCTAACCTCTAAACTTTGTTTATGTGATGATGACTTGGAGAAAGGGTCTTCGTGGACATAATTAAAGATCTTGAGATGAGATCATCTTGGTTTTAGTGTGGGCACTAAATCCAATGACAGTTATCTTTCGAGAAGAAGTGCAGAGGGAAATGAGAAAGATGAACAGAGAAGGTGAAGTGAAGATGGAGGCAGCTATTGCACCTATTGCCTGCAGCCACCAAAAGTTCTCAGGGCATTGAGGATTCTCCCTCAGATCCTCTTGAAGGAGCCAACCCTGCCAGCACCTTGATTTCAGACTTCTGATCTCTGGATCTATGAAAGGATACATTTCTGTTGTTTTAAGCTGCCAAGTTTGTGATAATTTGTAACAGCATCCTTGGGAAACTAATACACTAACCTTCAAAATTATTTTATATTTATTTTTAAAAAAAGCCTAGGATCTAGAACCATACCACCTGAATTTGATTTTCATTTCTAACACTTACTAGATGTTTTGCTTTGGGCAAGTTACTTACATTTCTGAACTTTATTTTCTGTAAAATAGTAACAACAAATATTAACTATACATTAGATTTAGGAATATTAAGTTAATATATTTACCAACATATAATAAGACTATACTAAATATTTATTAAGTAGGTAAATAGATATCTAGATAAACAAATATGTTCCATAAAGTTGGATTTAATTGCGCAGTTTTCGTTGACCTCCTAGTGAATTTTACACTCCTTATCTCTTATGTTGTATTTGAGTAAAGGTAAAGTATAAGATTCACACATAAAAGTACTCAAATCATAAATGTTCAACACGATTAATTTTCTCAATGAAAACAAACCCATGTATCCAGCCTCTTAATATTTACTACCTCTCACCAAAGGAAACCACTCTTCTGACTTATAATACCATAGGTTAATTTTACCTGTTTTCAAGATTTATATGAATAGAACCATACAGTATGTACTATTTTGTGTCTTGCTTCTTTTGCTCAACATTAAATTTGTGAAATTCATTCGTTTTGTTTATTCTCACTGAAGTGTAATAATGTGCTACTCTAAATACTCATTGACATTCATTTTAGTGAGCACATGTACACAATTCTGTGAGGCATATAACTAGAATTTCAGTGTCACAAAGTATGGTACATTCAGCTTAAATAAATACTGTATTTTTTCAAAGTACTACAAATTTATACTTCACCAGCTATCTACGAAGCTTACAATTGTTCACATGCTGTCAACACTTGATATCATCTCCTTTTTATTTTAGCCATTGTAATACATATTTAAATTAAATTTAAATCTATATTTCCTTGCTGAATAATGATGCCCATATTTTCTTTTGTGACTTCCATTTTTGCTTTTTGCCCTCTTTTTCATTGAGTTCTGTGACTATTTTATTCTATGGCTTTTAGATTTTTTTATATATTCTGCATGAGCCCTTTTTCAGATATGAATGTGACAGAGATTGACACAGACATGTTCTTTCAGATTGTGCTTTGCATTTGTACTCTCTTATGGTGTCTTTTGATGAATAAAAATTCTTCATTTTAATATAATCCAATTTATCATTTTTTTTCTCCTTTGGAATAAGCACTCTGCATTGTGTAAGAAATATTTACATGTCTTATTTACATAAAAGAAAAAAATTAAAGATTTACTCTAGAAATTTTAATTTGTTGTGAGCTCACATTTAGCTATAAAAATTATGTGGAGTACCTTTTCTTCACAATTTCAGAGAGGAGTCAATATTCACCTTTTTTTTAATGGATAGATATGAACCCGTTATTGACAAGATTGCTACAGTGCATTGCCAGTTTAGACAAAATCAAGACAATTCATTTCCATAATTAGTAAGGTTAAGAAAGATGTGGCAAATGTTTTAAAACTTCTGTTTTTCTGACTATATCATCAGCACAGATCCATGGCTGAAAGTGGTCAGAAGAATGGTGGTTTACTACTTACTGCTTAGTACATTAGTTTATTTTAAATTGTTTATTTTTCAGAATAAACAAATACTCTTTTACTATGAAACCAATAATAACAATTTTATTATTTCACCTGATGAAGCTGATACTTAGAACAATTTATATAACCCAGTAACTAAAAAAAAAATTTATTCTTTAACTGTGTTTATCATTAGTTTTCTTTCTTAGTTGCTTGGCATCTACTAAGTTTGTTAAATATTTATAATACTTTTTTTTTTATTCACAGAGCCTAGTACATCCTAAATACTAAAGAAATAGATTTTGAATGCATAAATAAATAATTTCATTTTCCAGATACTATGCATATAAAAGGAAAGAAAAATGTGTCAGAATCAAAAGATGGGATGAAAGAAATATTTCTTAATTTTCTAAGATAGATGTGCTAATTTATTTTATTGCAAGTTTATATGTTTCTGTGTATGCAAGTATGTTATATTTGTATATATCCTGTTATGCAGTCCTTTCATATTTATTGATAAAGATACCTTATAAAAAAAAGTTTCTACAAGTAAGGGATATATTTTAATGGGTCTATGTAACACCATAAAATGTCACTTTTTCTGAAAGACAATCCTATAAAAAAGGTTGACAATTCTAAGTGCTACATAACCATTCTCTGGGATATTTCTTCCTAGCAAAACTGTTAAACTTGATAAGATGTGAGAACATGTCTAACATACAGCAAAGCTGTTAAACAAAATTTAAAGTGGTACTTCAAAAATATCAGTGAAAAACCTAGCAAAGATATAATCCAGCAGAAATTATTTATTCATTTATTCATTCATTCATTCATTCATTCAAGCACAGTGTTAGGATCTGAGAGTAAAACAATGATAAATTATTCTGATGTGTTACCTACTCACATACCTCATTCTTGCAAGAAAAGGAAACCAATTTAGGTTTCGAAGTGAACAGTGAGAGGTGGTTAAATTCTGAGGTCAGGGATGCTAGGGAGATGTATATTTAGTTGAGGTTTCTACTTTCTCTAATTTCTTTCCTTTAGCTCAAGTTGAGAGTTGAGCTTATACTTACTCATGGTAAATGCATACAAATAGTATTAAAGTACATCTAGAAGTATTTTTATTCAGCTTGTTGAATATGCATTGCCAAAACTCAGGTACCCTATAGAATAAAATATAATATACTTGATATATGGCCCTTCATACTCAAGGTATCCCAAAGCACTTTACAGAGCAATGGCTTAGATAATGTAGTGCAGTGATTGTGTTGGCAAACTTGACTGTCATTACTAACTCAGCAATAGATCACACTATAGCCTTGAACATTATAACCTGTTTGAGGGAAAGAAGCAAAGTTAGCTAAAATTTTAAGAATTATACCCTGATAGAATTTTTAAATGACTTCCTGCATTGTTATTTTTCTCCTAAGTCTGATGTTTTATTTAAACAAAAGGCTATTTATTTTCCAAGATTTTATTCATAAGATGGCACCAGTATTAGTGTAACAGTTTTTATTAGATTATATAGTCAAGGAAGAATAACCTGATAATTGGGAAATTAGAATTCAGTTCAAATTTTATGAATTTAAATTTATTTTTGTAACAAAATTTTCCTGTGTTCCACAGATAAAACTGCAAGAAAAAATTGGGGGGAGTGGATCAAATATTGAAAAAAATATACATGTATTATAATAATTTAATATAACAAATATCTGTGGTACACAGTTCTAGGAATTTCATGTTTTACTTTCAATCCTCATAACAACCCTTTGAGATATATATAATTACCTTCATCTTGCAGGTGGAGAAACACACGCAGAGAGATTAGGGAACTCACTCAAGGTCACACTGTTAAAGAGCAGACAAGTAGTATTTAAACTCAGTGCTTTCTCTCTCCAAAGTGTGTATGATCCTTCCCCTATATGAAGCAATCTATGAAGGGCAAAAACAAGGAATGTGTTGATAATGTTTCATTTGAAACTTAAATTGGAAAGTAGTTTGTAGCAATGCAAATGTGTCTAGGCTAAGGCTATACTTCAAATATAAAGCATAAAACATTAATGAAGATGATGCTACAGTAACAAAGGAAACTATCTTGAAGATTCTAAAATAATTTCAGCTACTTTCAGTGTTCAAAAATAGCTTTTGTGTCTATCGAATATCTCAACCTGAGTGTTAACCAATGTGAAGCCAATGGCAAAGTCTACTTGTTCTCTTACTTATAGTTATCTAACTTTGTATAGCTTTTGGTCATAAAATTATATACTTAAATATTTTTGTTACCTATTAGAGTTAAAATTTTAAACTAAAAATTGTGCAATTACAAATATGAACTAAATATAAATAATGTTCTCAAGAAACTTACATTCTAGTTTATTTGTGCATAAATTTCAAAATGCATGAATTAATAAAATGAAAGAACAAAGGAAAATGTACTGAAAATGCAAAGCATAGAAGGTTTCCAGCAGGGAAATCAGGGAAGACTAATATTAGACAAGTTTCCAAGTACAATTGTTTAAATAACATGCATTAAATTATCTTCTCCCCAAAATGTTGTCCTGTACTCTGCTTCACATAGTAACTAATAATATCATCACATATTCAGTCATACACAAGAAATCTTCATTTTACCTTTGACTTTTTTTCTTAATTATATGGGTCATCCAAGATGGAACGCTTTCAGTTTTAGCTGGTAAATATGTATTTCTTTTGCACCAGCTTTACTTTCTTTCCCCCATTCCCACAATACCTCAGACTTCCTTTATCTCACTATCCATGTCTGGATTTCAATCTTCTCTTCACACAGTAGCCAAAGTTAATTTCATAATGCAAATGTCACTGTGTCATCCATATACTTAAATTCTCATCTAAGTCCTCAGTTTAAAGTTCAAAATTTTTTTTTTTATCTTACTGGACCAGTTTTGATGGCAACTGCCTATTTCTCTAGTGTTATTTCACCATTTCCCACCTTATCAAGCTCTGTTCATACAACTACTTGAAATTCTTAGAACATACTCTAATTTCTAGTGTCAAGGCTCCTGCTACAGACTGTTCCCATTGCTTGGAATGCTCCCCCAATACATACGTATGTTTCAAATTTCAATTGAACATTCACTGACTGAGCTTTACAGGAAAAATACACACATTGCTTTATATACCTTTACTATATCTTCTCTAATGGAACTTTTCATATTCTTCATAGTCACTCTGTATACATCACTAAGCTTTAAGCATCACAGGAACATTATCTGGCATATAGCAGTTGTAAAATACTATTAGTAAACTGAATTAACAAATGTACTAATTTTCTACCTCTTCTTAAGATTGTCATTTAATTAGTTAAAATTGTGCTACATCTGTCAGTATTGCTTAGCAGAATTTTAAAATGAAGAGAATTTGTCATTACCTCCCTCAAGATCCATCTTATTCTCTAGAACATAATCTCACTCGCATAGTGTGGTAGATAGAACAATGACCCCCACAAAGATGTCCATGTCCTAATCCCCAGGACATGTGAATGGCTGCCTTACACAGAAAAAGGACTTTACATATGTGATTAAATTAAGGATCTTGAGAGGGATAGATTATTCAGGATTATAGATTGGCCCACTCTAATATCAAAGTTTTTTATAAAAGGGAACCAACAACATCAAAAACAATAATAGGAGATGTGACTTAATGGAAGCAAGCAGGTGAGATGTTGCAAGAGATAATCCATGAGCCAAGGAATTCAGGTGACCTTAAGAACCAGAGAAAAGGCAAGAAAGCAGTTTCTCCAATCAGAGCCTCTAGAAAATAACAGCCCTCCTGTTACCTTGACCTCAACCCAGTGAGACTGACTTTGCACTTCTGACTTCCAAACTTTAAAAGAATGAATTTATGTTGTTTTAAGCCACTTACATTTCTGATCATTTGTTACAGCAGCCATAGAAAACTAATACACAGAGTGGCTGCTCATAATTAGATGAATGAAGGAGAACTCTAAGGGCAAATATGCCCAAAGGCATAACTGAAGAAACAATACGACAAAGTAAAAAGTCCACAGTCACAGGTTACGTCCCCATTTTTTGGAAATGTTGGTTAGAAATAATTTTTTAAAACTATGTACAGGAACAGAAGTACCTGAAGAATTGCAAGACATAGAGGAGAAGCAGCGTTTTTTAAAGCATAGTGTATACCAGAAACACCTGAAAGCCTGGATCCCACTTTCAGATCTCTGATACAGTAGTTCTGGGATGGGGCTTGAAACTTGCCATTTTTAACAAGTTCCAAATGAAACTGCTGTTGCTGATCCATGGACCACACTTTGAGAACCATTAGAATAGACAAATAGCTGTTATATTTGATTCTTCTTGTTTTCATCATCAGCTAATTTTAATAGCTGGGCTTTTTGATACTTTCGAACATTTCCTATGTGGCTTTTATATTATACTCACCTTACAAATATTTTAAAATATTTTCATTTTCAACACAGCTTTCTTTCATATTACAAGTAAATGATATATACTTATTTAAGCTGAAAATTATTCAAAATATTTCATGAAATAATTATTTAAAAAATAAACAAATACACAAAACTCTACTAAAGATCCAAAAGTCTTCAACCTAATTTCTTAAATATAGGTGAATGGAGACATATGGAAGAATCACAGCAACACTTAATAAAAGATAATGTTGAATGAGAAAGTCAGACACCAAAAATATATAACCTGCAATTTCATTTCTGTCACGTTCAAGAAACAGAGAGAAGTCACTGTTTTGTGGTGATGGGCAGGTAGTGGCTAAAAAGGAGCCTAAGGGTGGCAATGGAGCTGATGGTCATGTTCTATTAATTGATTTGGTTGCATGTGCACAATTCAAGCTGTACACTTATTACTCATATATTTTATGCATGTATTTTATATTTTAATAAAAATAATTATTAAAAATGATTATTTTTCATATGTTTTTGACAGGACATTTTAGTCATGATTGGGGTTTTTCTATGCATATTTTCTTGAAATGATTTCTCTACTGGCAAAGTGATCTGAAATGGATATTGCTACATAACTATTTTCTGAGATTATTCTCTAGCAAAGTAGTTTTTTAAAGTGAAAAAGTATTGCTTTCCAACACTTTCTATAAGAACTTTTTATTAGATGTTTACTGTTTTTATCTACATTAATCTTATAAATTCATCATAAATGTGTACATGAGAAGACTGAATTTATTTGAACTCTTTTATATAAAGAATTAAATATCTGTCAATATATACAAAAAAAAGAAAACAGAAAAGTGCAAAAAAAATCAAGTTTTTAAAAAATTTTTATAATATGATAAAATTGAGAGCTCATTATTATGTTTATCTTAGTTTTTAATTCATCTCTTTCCTTCTCTTGCCTATAATCTATTCCCGGAGCATTGTATCATAGTTAGCTGAATTATAAAGAGGTGGGATAATTGGTTATTCAGTCAGTGATTCTAGTGGATTAAAAACAAGAAAGGTTGGTAATGATACAGCCAAAGTGAATAAAAAGAGAACAGGTAAGCACATATGGTACAACATCTGCTTTCAAATTTAGAAAATATCTTCTATAATCCCTGAAGCTTTCTTGGCTTTTCTTCGTAATTCTCTTTCCTTGCAGAAAGCACTATAAAAACATATCCTGACTATTTTTTTTACATTTATTATAATTTTTCCAAATACTAAATCACTACAATTTCCATTTCACAGTTTCTGATCCTATCACAAAAGCTTCTGAATACTGAAGCAAATAGATTTAGAATAGTTAAACATAATACTGAATCTGAATCTCAAAGAGAATCTTTCTTTAAGTGGATTTAGTCTGTTTTGTACTTTATCATTTACAATACAGTATATTTTGATTTTATAAAAGCCTGTCAATACATTGTAGGAATGTTATACAAACAAGTGTATTATATATTTTACTTGTATTATTTTTCATTTCACCAAAGATAGCTGAATGCACCGAGGTGCCATTCTGAACACCATGGTGCTTTGCAAATAATTTTAATCTTTTCTTTTCTTTCCACATTTACTTGAATTTGCTATTCTCTTAAAAAGCTGAATATGAAAAATTATTTTTAAAATGCATTGTTTTGATTCCTGATCATTCAAAATTTTTGATAATTCAGAAATTCAGGCTGACCTATATAAAGTACTTTCCTGTTTGTTAAATAAATAAAATAGACTATAAGTAAGAACTTAGAAAGGATCTTCCGACTGCATAAATATTTACTATGTATTTAAAATAATTATGCAATAGTATTTACTTGTTCAGTATTCCAACATCAACAGATGACCTTTCAAAATAATTTTAATACATCCCTGCATAGCTATTCTACATTTTACTGAACACCTAGTGTACCTCGAGTTTTCCTAACATCTGCCTCATTGACCCTCACAAGTATCCTTGAGGGCATCATTTCAACTACACAGATTAGAAAGTAAGGCTTAAAACTGCTAGAAAGGTGAATCTGATATAGGACTGGTAAATGGGAGGTTGGCTCATTATTTCAATTGCAGTCTCTTTGATTCCATGACCCATGTACCCCTGCATCTACATTAATATATCTCTATGTAACATTTATGAATTTTAGTATTTTTTCTCCTATTTAAATTTATTAATTAAAAAATTCTGAATTCTATATGGAGTGAGGAATATTGCATTTATTTTTAGAACCAATATCACAACCATCTCCTCAGTAACAGCACTGGAAAAATATTGCCTATAGGAAACTCAGAAAAACACAATACAAACCAATGATAGAGTCATTTTTGGAAGTTTTAAAATATTGTGGTGAACTTTTTTTTTTAATAATTAAGATATATTTGGAAGATGCACTGATTCTTTTCTGTCTTTCATTTTACAATTAGAAAAACATCTCTTTATTATTCTAAATATAGGTGATATTTTGAAAAAAGTTGGTTATGTTTTCTTATTTCTAAAGCAGAACAAAAATCATGCATTCAGTTTACTTCAATGTTGTTTCTAAATGTTTCCGTAGTTTTGCCTTGTTTTATGTATGGCCATATACAAGAGATAATAAATTCATAAAATAGATTTCTAACAGGTTTATGGTGAATTAACTTTTGAATTTCTGAATGGTTTTTATTTCTTATCTATTGATAGTCATTTCTTACTGCATAATAGTTTTTATATGATAAAGGTATAACCACTAAGTTCATTTTACTTGTATATTTAATTGGTTCCTTGTGACTATGAATTGTAATTAACAAATGATCTGTGAATTATTCAACAAGTGTTCATGTTCTTATTAGTCCACCATTTGATATAGTCAGCATCTGCTTCAATACTATCCTCAAATTATTCTAATCTGACCTATTGTCTTCAGGTGAAGAGCCTCTGCCATTGGAGTAACAGAGGAAGGGTCTATTCACAATGTAAGTGAATTTGGTATTATAATACCAGATAATATAACACTATTGGGCTGTATTCCATACTCACACACACACAAAAATCAAGGACTACTCAAATACATTTACTAAAGAGAAAATAAGCTGAAAAAGAGAAAGGGGGTGGATGGAAATAATCAACTTTATTCTCATCTTGGCAGTCAGGAGTTCTGCTAAACTGACTTCTTAGGAGAATATCATTTTCCTACCTCTCTAGGACTAAATCTGCTAGAGACCAGAAATCTATGGCTTTTCTCAAAACTGTCACTTTTGTGGTGGGAGAAATTTAGGAGACTTATCCAGGAGCCTGGAATACCATATAATATAAGCACCATCTTTTCCAACAGTGGTTCTATAAGATTTCCTTCCTTCATGGCCATAAGCTTTGACCATGATCATTGCCTCCCTATGCCAAAAATGATGCAGTATTGCGGAGAGGAAGAGCAGAATCTCTCTTTGGCTTCAAGTGACTTTGTCTTTCCTCAAGCATTCTTGAGTGGTTTTAAAACAATTTCTTCCACTATGTGAATGGGTTTGATCACTAAGCCATAGAATAAAATATTTTTCAATTATATAACACACACACACACACACACACACACACACACTCACACATAATAACCATAGATAAATGGTTGTCTCATGTTTTATGTATGTTTTATCTAATAACCATAAATCTATGGTTATTTATGTTTAATAACATTTCTTCTTTATAAATAATAACCATAGATTTATGGTTATTTGATTTTTATAATATTTTATATGGTTATTTGTTTATAAATAACTATTTATTTGATATATGGTTATATGTTTATGTTCAATTTGTGTTAGGAACAAAATCCATTATGAAAAGTTAAAAGAACTGCCAGTCTAAATAAGTCTAAAGGTTGCATTTTAAATTGGGTTTAGAAATTACATTATTGGAGCACAGTTGGGCCCAAAGTATATAAACTGGTTTATTCAGTCTCTTCTCATGAAAATAGATCTAGCTATTATTAAATATAAAACCATGTCTCTAACTGTTATAAAAGCTTATAATTTGCTTTTTACTTGACTATGCATTTAGCTAATTATTTAAATGCAAATTTATTATTTACGCAAATGTGCCTCGTCGACAATGAAATAGGTCTTGTGTAGTGGAGTATTATGTTCATATGCTTCCTCTCACAGACCCTTAACATTTTCTTCAGATTAACAAATAATATGGGTCTACTTATGTGATTAGATGGTGAAGGTGGATAGAGATGGGTTATTCATCAGTGCTAGCCTTAAAGTTCTGCTGAGTACAGACATTCATGTGTGTAACTTACATTCATTTTTTAATGCAAGAGGCTTAAATGTAAGAAAGATTAATTTACTATTGATTCCTTATCTTTACTATGAATTCACAAAAGAAAGAAAAGTAAAATTAGACTAGAATAGCAACATTAGTTTTATCAATGTCAACAACTTATATGTTATTAATTCCTGAATCTTAAACTGCTAAATCTGTTTTCCATTCTTGCTTTTTAAAATTCTTTCCATTCAAGTTTACTTTATTGAAGACATTCTCACCCTTGCTACCTTCCTTGCCCCTTAATAACATCTGTCAGACTTGTCTCAGAACTTTGAGTCTCTCGCTAGGTAAACATCCTAGTCACTGACCACCCTTTTACTTCTTAAATATTTATATTTAAGAAGTAAATATAAATATTTACAGGCCTCTTGAGTTTGTATGTCTATTGATATTCTTATGACCTAACTAGTTGGTCTCCTTCCCTATAAATGTTTTTTAATGCTAACAGAGAATGACACCCTTAAGTAATCCCATTCCCAGGCATTTAATGACACACAATTAAATTGCAATTAAATTTACATGATATAAGAAGTAACTTTTAATGAAAGTTAGTTTGTTTTACAACCAGCACCATAAGTTGAAAAATCTGTTATAAGTTTTCTAACTTTTACTCTCACTTTCGTTTTGTTATAAAATTAAGTGTAAAAGAAAAAATCTGTATAAAAAAAGTAATTGATGTAAGCCCTTTTTTCTTTCTTAAAAGCAACTAATTTTACATATTTAAAAATAAATACATTTATTAAACTATGAAATGTAATAGACAAAGAGAAAGAGAAAATTTATGGTAATAATATTTATTGGTAAAAGTCATACCCACTTTTTTTCCAGTACATATTCAGTTAACGTTGGCTGATAAGTGTGATAAAGGATACTTATTCCAAATCTGTAACATCATTATACGTTAATCATCTTACATACTATTGCAGTGTGTTATTTGCTGCTGGGAACACACAAAACAAATTCTTATTTCTTTATGTATATATCTATATCTTTATCTGTATCTATATATCTATATCTATATCTATCTATATCTATATCTATATCTATCTATATCTATCTATATCTATATCTATATCTATCATCTATATATCTATCTATACATATATATATTATATGTATATATATATATATATGTGTGTGTGTGTGTGTGTGTGTGTGTGTGTGTGTGTATATATATATATATATATATATATATATATATATATATATATATATAAAATCATTCCTGGATAAGAGGTTAAGTTTTTATTTTAAATTCTATGTCCATACTTTGACTTAAATAATTATCTCTTTTATAGAGATAAACCTAGACTGAATTTGTATGTAATGTTTTACTTTCATTTATTTTCAAATATCCTGACAAGGGCTTCTCTTAGGATTAAAGGAGATGGCTAATACCAGCCTGAAAGTAAAAAGATAGTATGTCTTGAGGAATAAAAAATCAATGTAATATATATCTACATTTGCTATTTTTAATAGAGTTGTTTTCTATTTTTTCCTTTGCAATAGTGATAGTTTTGCAGTCCATTGGCGAGACAGAAAGGCAAAACTAGATCTTTGAAGATCTCTGTTGTCACCTCTGTCATTAGTTCTGCTCTGAGGACAACGTGGAGCATACTGACAACATCCCTGATACCCTTATTACATGTGTCATTAGAGGATGTTTGCCATATCTGCTTTAACACTACAGACATTTTAAGTAGGTTATTCCATCACTTTGCCATTTTGATTATGACAACAAAATGACACCATATTGAAATGGATTTTGGAAAGAAAGGCTAACTGTCCAAAGAGGTCCATGCTCATTCTAATTAAAATTGGCTTAGGTGGCACAACCTTCATAATTCAGAGTATGACTGTGAAGGATATGCATGTTGAAAACCTTCTTTGCTCATTAGTGCTATTTCTGTCAGACACTACTACCTGCTCTTTTCTTAATGAATGCTAAGCCATCTCTTTAGAAGATTGTACTGCTACCCTGAACTGAAGGAACTGTCTTATTTCCTCCCAAGTTCGTCAGGAGTAAAATCGGGGAGTCACCTCTTTGACATTTCCCAACCTCTGTACTTATTTATCTCTTTGAGACCCTGCGCTCCAGAGATATCACTGTCTTAATTAAGAAGAAGGATGTGACCATGGTAAATTGACTGATTTCATTGATTAAGGACTAGCTGTACAAGTAACATTGATTTTAACAGTGGGTCTACATAAATGTAATTGTTCGAACATGGGGCTGCATAATTATGGTGATGTACGAGAATAGTTGGTTTGTCCTTTTCAACCTTCACTAACGTTCTTTTGCATGATAATGTACCTTGTGCAATTAGCAGAAATTTTAAATGTTACAAAATGTCTTTTGTGAGGACATGAAGTAATAATTATATTCTAATTTAATTCAACAACATCAGACAGTTTTTCTTACTTTTCATCTTCTCTTTGTACACATAAGATCATGTATATGGTTAAATGAATATAGCTTTTTACCTTTTAATACCAACAATCAATCCATACAAATATATATATAAGCGACCCATTTTGTGTTTCAAAATAAGTATACTATATGTATTCTAAAGCCATAATAAGCAATAATTTTATAAGGCAAACATAAAATTAGAATATAAATAAAACAGCAAAATAATTGTTTTATTTACTATTATTATTTTAAAATGAGGTGACAAAAATAAACTCTTCAAAATTTTTACTGTAGGGGCCTTTTCTAAGAGGAGCTGAATTTCCAAGTAGATGATACTAATTTATAGCCAGTCAAGTGTTTTGATGTTTAATGAACTGAAGAAAGATTTCTAATCTTGTATAGAGTGAAACTCAAAAAAATAAATAAAGGGAATCACAAATGCATCTAGATTTTAAAAAAATGATGGTTAGTGAGTCAGGAGCATTGGATTTTTGTCATAAACCTGCCACTAATTAACTGTGTACTGTACATAATAAAAAGGAGCTTGTAAAAGAATTCATTGGCTCATTCTTTATCCACTGGTAGGCAGTGCAAAAAATATTTCTTAAACTATTGGGGGAAATTCTAAGTCTCCAGGTTAACTATGCTTGTATGTCTGTTTGATAGTTTGTTGATTGGTTGGTATTTGCAGTTTGAACTAGGATGGAAGGTGAATGACCAAACTCATAGCGGTATTATTATTCCCATACACTATTAGCATCCAAACCCTCTTTGTGTAATCACATGATCACGACTATATAAACTGAACTCCATTCCACTCCATTCATATATATGTTATAGGCACAATATTTTTGAAATGCCACTCAATGTGTGTTTTCTTATGAATAAAACTATTTGTCATCCCACATCTCTCTTTCACTGAAGCTAAGCCTATCACTTTCCTCTTCTACCTCCTACTTTAGAAAAATGAAGATGTAATCCTACCCAATGTTACCCAATAAATTCTACCTAATAGCTATAGGAAGTAGAAGGTTTATAGCCTTGTGGAATATGGGAAGAACATGGGAGATAGAGGCTTTTGAAGCAAACACTGTAACATACAAGTTCCCCCTTCTTTTCACTGGTCCAGAATCCCTGAGTACTGTGTAGTGTGAGTGTGTATATGTGATTTGATATGTGGTGATGGATACAAAAAGCAGAAAATTGTTTTCATTTGTGTTCTTAATTTGGAATGTTAAGGGAAGACTGATCTGTACTTGGCTCCATGCTAAGTCAGGGTAGCTGCACTAGAGGAAAAAGTAAGACCTTATCATATTAGAGAGAACCAATATTTTCACCTTTCTTTGGCTCCCAGGAGGAATAGAAGAGAATCCCAGGTAATGTGGAAATTCCATAAGAGGAAATAAAATTTAACTTAATTAAAAGCTAGTGTACCTAACGTGAAGCTACTGTAGCAAGGGGCAAAATGACCCTTCCACAAAAGTCACCAGCCTAGGCTCAGTAAAGAAACAATTCAGTTATACTGGAAGAAACGCATAAAACCTGTTCAGAAACATTTTTCTTTTACACCTGAGAGGCATATACTCACTTTTGCTTGCTCTGGGGTCAAAAAAGATCAGTGCAAAAGTTTATTCTTAATATATGAACAGTTTTTTGCTTGTCGGGCAAAAAAGACACACAGAGTAGGAGAAAGTAGTAGGACCTGAAATACCAAAGGAAGCTCGAAGGCCTGCTAATTGTTTGGAAAGATTGGAGCATTGATATAAAATAACAGTGGTGAGATGTGCAGTTGGTGATCTGTCAGAGTCAAATTATGAGTAACTCATGCTTTATGGAAAGGACTTCAGATTTCATCTCCAAAGATGGTGGATAGCCACTGACACAATGGCTTTTAAGCAGGAGCGTGACATAATCAAAACTAAAAAAAAAATTCTCCACTATCAATGTAGAGTTTAATATAGAGAGAGAAGACTAAGAAGCAAAAACTGTAGTTCAGAGACTTCTGCAAAAACTAGAGAGAAACAGTATCTATATGAAATATTACAGTGGCAAGTGAAAGAAAAGATGGAATATATTTGAGAAATAAGAGAAAATCTCATCAGGAGGGAACTCAACTTGCTTTTTTTCTACTAAATTCTGTGGGGGATATCGTGAGTGATTACTGCAAGAACAACTATGGAAACAGTTTGTAAGCCCTGATATCTGTGATACTCCCTTGATTATGCTTGGACTCTCCTGAGACTGAGATTCTATGAACTTTTGTAGTCTTGGCTGTCATTTGAGCAATGGACCATAGAAAATAGGTCAAATAAAATCTTTAATTTTTTCATAAAATTAAATGTGTGTAAAGTCATAGTCAAGGCATTTGTTTTGTTTTGTTTTATTCTCTTATTTCTACAGATTTAAATACATGTTTTATAAATTTGAGGCATATATAATATATAAACATGTTTAGGCATATATATTTTAAAATATTTTATATTGCTATTTCTATTATTCTTTAAACTATTAAAAGAATATATTTAGTTTGAATTTATATTTAAATTATTTAAATTCTTTGCAATTGATTTTGGATAGCTGTTTTTAAACAATAATATTTATTAATAACTTTCTGTGTATCAGGAATGACACTAAGTATTACACATAGATTCACATAGATTTTTCTCATTTAATCCTCACAACTACACAGTGAGGTAAGTGCTGTTATAAGAAAACTAAGACTCATGAAATTGCTCCTAGGTCACATTACTTATAAGTGGTAATAAGAACAATTAAAATCCAAACAATTATATTCTAAGCCCTCTGGTACAGGTGGGCTAATTTCCCTGGCAGTGACTAGGATATAATAGTAGTTAAACAGATATCTGTTGCATTAATAAGCAAACAGATTTTGTCCATCTATAAATAGGTGTCAAACTTATGTTCATAGACCTAGAATACCTTCCCTAAGAACAATGGATAGACATAAGACAACATCATCAGAGAACTCACATGAATAGTTTTGTAAAGGAAGCAAAGTATGGTTCCAAAAAGAAAATGCATATAAGGGTAATACTGGAGGCATCAAATTTCATGAGAGTGTTGTTCCAATAATCCAATAGGAACTTCAAAAAATGGCAGAAAAAATGAAGAAAAAAATGAAGTTTATACACAGCAGAGAAAGAGAATTAACAGAAGTTAGTAATAGGATGTGGATTGGGAAGAGAAATGCGTTCATTTTTTTCACACAGTATTATGCAAAGGTATCTAAAATTCACAACTTCTTTCCTTTACTGATATTTATGGGGTCATGCCTCATAATTTTTATGACTCATAGAATTTGTTGCAATAATTTTGAAATTTACATGTAAGGAGAGAAAATATGATACTGAGAAACAATAGAGTGAGAAGAAGAAAAGGAGATATTGAAAAAGATTTAGGACTTATGCATTTAACATTTGAATACTAAGATATCCTAATATTTTTATTTTATGACCTATTTGAACTCGACCAATAATGTGTTCTTTTCAAGTCAAGTAAACAAGTGTTGCTTAAGAGTCTATTATTTTTATTCATCCATTAAAAAGTTGAATTTTAGGTGACAGGTGTTGTACCAAACACTTTACTTATTTAGTTAATTATAATGAAATGTACAAAATATATCTTTAATTATCAATAAATTTATATGGGCAGAAAAATCATGCAAACTCAAATTCTCTGTGAATCAAAAAGTGTAATGAAATGATATGAGTTATCGTTAAAAAAGACATGCCTCCAGAGGAAAGCAAAGTTTGGGTTGAATTTAGGTAGTTATTGTGACTATTCTATATCACACCTTTTAGTCACTGTAAGGGATTGCAAAGACAAGGAAAACTGTGTTAGCTTTAATGTTACTTACGATCTCTCTGAAGAATGTTTTAAACTCATTTTCAGAAAACCAGAAAGGAATATCTCAAAAAAGGAAATGGTATTTATAAAAGAGTCCTCATGAAACCAACATGTTGGAAGTAGAGAGGCATACTGGGAAGTAGTGGAAGATGATCAGGGATAAATAAAATGGGACCATTTCATTGTGATATACTCTCGGGCAGCATATCAAGTTCTTGGAAAAACTCATCTCTGTATAGTCCACACAATATAAGATTGTTTGTTCTTTCTTTGAAATGAGACTTTGAAACAAAGTTACAGTTACAGAAACATCAGTTCAAGTTCAAAAGTCTCAGAAAGCACTGTCAAGCTTTATTTTAGTAATCCTTGAAGGAACAGACAGAAGCTTTACAGTGTATCAAATAGAAAGTCTTGGAACTTCATTTTAGATATCCTTTCCTCTTCTCTGTCCCTCTTTCTTCACTGACCCCTGCCCTCCTCCAGCTTCCCACACTGCACTTTGCTCATTCATTGAAGAGTAGGGGCATTATTAATACCTACCCCCAGATAAAAGCCTATATACCCTTCACAGGTGCCTTCTTAATCTTTTCTTGGACTTCTATAACCCCTGCCTCCATAATGAGCAGCCCTTCTCGAATTCTGGTGAACAAAAATGTTCATCTTACTACATCATCCTCAGAGAAAAATATTTGCTCTTTCAACAAAACTATTTCACAATTCATTCAGACTAGGTGGAGAGAAAAAAAATAATTATACGAGGAAATTGCATGCGTTCATAAATATATTGTTATTTGTCGCTGTTGTTTACGTATGTTTATTTTATGAACACCCTGCTTTCTTTCCTTCCATGTCTTCTGTGTCGGGAGTTTATCTTTTTTGTTGCCCTTGAGAATTCTATTGTCTTTATTAACCAGGTAGAGTCTATTAAAATTTGTCCTAGAAGACACTCATTGTTCTAGGAGGTAATGCCACTTTAGTTTCTTTTTACAAGTGTGTAGTTGGCCCCATGATGTTCCTCCACAATGCAATTGCTACAAAAGCAAGGAAGACAACACGTTGGAGGATGCAGCCATTGTCAGCATGTTTGTCTCCTCCCCACCAATGCAAAACAACAGCAGCTGAGCACCTTGCCATCTGAGAGACATTATTTTTTCCCAGCCTTGCTGATGAAAGCAAATGAGAAGATGGAGTTTCCACTCAAAACCTCAAACTGTTTTAGTGTAGAGATCATACTCATCTTTACATACTAATATCTTGCTTGTTCTCTATGAACTTCGATAGAGGATCGTTTGGCTGTATCAAGTCGTTAGTAAAGTCCTTAAAATAATTAGGCCGTACATTTTTTCAAATGTTTGCTTGAAAGTGTAATACTGATAAAATTTGTACATAGTAAATCACTCAGCAAAAAATCTTCCAACAGATTTTTCTTATAGAATTATAATTAATAATGACTACTAAATGTGGAAGAACTAAGGGAAGTAGAAAATCACTGTTAGAATACCACAGCAATAATTACTGCTGACAAGATCCACTAATGAACACTAACATTAGTAGGCAAAAATTTAAGGAGACAGATATTTGTGAAGTCTCAAAGTATTTCCTCCAAAATATTTATTAATTGCTCTGGTGATTTTAACATAAAGTTACATTTTTTTCCAAGAGGTGAAGCTTAATTCTTCTTTCCTTGAATGTGGGTTGAACTTAGGGATCACTCCATTCATCAAGTATGAAAGAGAAAAAAATAAACGTACAGTAGAGAAATCTATTAGACACCGTCTTAAGCACGAGATCACTATTCACAGCATCAGTCATGAGACATAATGCTAATATGCAACCCAAATTTAATGTAATAAGAAAAAAATAACATCTGTGGGATTTTTCCCACAGCTCCATAACCTCATTTGAATCATGACAAAACATGAAGCAAAACCATATTAAAGGACAGTCTACAGAATCACTAACCAGTACTTTTCAAAAGTATAAAAGACATGAAAAAAATAAATTCCTCCATGAGTATCTGTCACAGATTAGGGAAGACTGAGATATGGCAATTAAATACAATGTGGAACCTTGGATTGGATCCTGGGCGTTAGTATAAAATTTGGCAAAGTTGAACAATGTCTGCATTTTAATTACTGTACCAATGTTACATTCTTAGTTTTGTCAATTCAAGATATTACCATTATGATGATAATGCAAGATATTATCATTAGATAAAGCTGTGTGGTAGATAGATATATGGAGATTTTCTACAGTAACAATGCAAGTTTTCCAAAAGTCTAAAAGCATTTCAAAATTAAAGTAAAAAGCAAAATTTAAATAAAAATATATGTGAAATTACTTGTTTCCCCATTTTTTTAAAAAAAGCTCAAAATGTCTTTATGTCTAAAATTTCATATCCACAGGAGCTATCAAAAAATGTCTTTTTTCTCTTCATTCACTTTTCCTCGTCTCATGACAATGTTTCCAACCATCTTTCTCTGGTGTCATTTTTTTCAGAATCTGTCAAAAAAGCAAAAACAAAAACAAAACAACAACAACAGCAAACACAGTCTGAATGGTTGACTTTTTCTGCCATACAAAGTTCACTGCGGCTATTTAAACCTTGAGTCTTAAATTGAGTCTTGGCCAATTTGTTCACAAATACTGATAAGTAAGGTCTTCCTGTGCTGGGAGTGGGAATAGGACGGAGGTGTGATTAGAATTATGTTCTTTTGTTCACTGTCTAAGTTAAGATCCTCCCTGAAGGAATTTGGAACTCATAAAGTCACAATATCTGGGCTGTAATCCTTGCTCTTTTTTTTTTTTTTTAAGATGAGGCAACCCTTGGTTGACCTCACAGATTGCAAGGAACTTGTCAGTTTACAATCCTTATTTTTCATTTTTTAAGCTTACAGAATCTGGTCTTCCTAGGTGGTCTCCCATCCAAGTACTGACCAGGCCCAAACCTGCTTAGCTTTGGAGATCAGATGGGATCGGGCTTGTTCAGGGTGGCATGGCCATAGACCCCTTGCTCTTTTTCTTATTAAGTCTATAATTTCAGAATAATCATTTAACCTCTGTAGATTCAATCTTAAACTATAAAATTGTGATAATTACCTCACAGAGTAATTGATGTCACATATTTGAACATCTCAAGTCTTCTACCTTTCCACCAGCACTCATCCTACCCACACACTGATGATTTTATCTCTGAACCAGTTTCTAAGCTGAATGATCTATACCTACACTAGCCATTATTCAATCTATTCTTTATCCTGTGACATAAGTAGTCTGTTCAAAACATAAATTTCATCATGCCATCTTTCTAATTCAAATCCTCAGAGGCCTTCCATGGTTTGTGAGGTAAATACAAAATTTCTTAAATAGCCAGAAGACCCTGTAAACTAAAACCCCTCTGTACTTCTGAAGGCCTGTCACATATTATGTTCCTTCATGCCATCTTAGCTTCAGCCACAGCATTCTTTCTTCAACTTTTCATACTCAGTGTGCAACCTGCCAGCACTTCCTAACACTGCTCTCTCTCTGCCTGGATTGTTCTTTTCTTCCAGTTACCTCTAATTTTGACTCTTCCCTCCATAACTCAGCCCAAGTCACTTTCTCAAGAAAGACCCCTCTGCTTCTCTTTTATCACAGTGTAAATATTTATACTGCTCTGTGCATCTGTTCTTTAACATGCGATTGAGTAGAAATTGTACACGTATTTGTGAGATTATTTGACTAATGTCTATAAATTATTCCATATAAAGTATATACCTAAGCTTTCTGAGAATAAGATTATTTCTATTTTGGATTATTTAATGTTTATTAAACTGCTTGACACATGTCAGTGCTCGAAAAATATTTGTTAAATTAATTATTAATTAATATTTGCCATGTGTGGAATACTATGTCAATGTGCATATTATCATCATAACGTCAAACAAACAGTATCTTTGGTATTTTAGAATTTAAGGATAATTCAAGTTTAGAATGAACACTCTGAAATTGTTAGAAGAAAGTCAGTTTAGTAAAAAAGATTGAAAATAAATTATAGTCAGTTTCTATTATTCTTGGAATTTGTTCTTTATACAGCTGCTGCAAACACTGAATTATCAAATAGAGTCATAGCTCCTAGAAGAGATAGAGGGTTAGGTTCCTGAGAGCCTCTGGTGACAGCATTTTTATCAACTAATCAATATGTAATCTTGTTTTATGTGTGTATTTTGTTTAAAGAAACTATATTTAATTTATATTGTTTATTCATTAACATTGAACTCATGGCCAACAGCAGTATAACTCATGCCTGAATCAAGCCTATCTAATGTACATATTTTCTGGGTAAGGTACATCACAGCCTACTTGCTTTTAGAAACACTAGACAGCACTTTGCTTGGGGGCCATTTTAAATCCTACATCACCACTCCCATCCTCCCAAAAAAAGCACAAAAATGGGGAAAATGTGGCACTAAATAAACTGCAAAAGGGATACTTGTTTACAGCATGAGAGCTGAGCTAAGCTGAAATAAGAAGGTACTATGTTGTTCTGTGCAAGCTCAGTTGGGACTGTGACCTCCAGGCAACTCAAATTTCTCACTGCTCTAATGGATGTTTGTGAGCTATTATGCTGCTTCTGTTGATTCTGGGTTTACAAATACATTTTAGCAAGTAGATAAATTCATAAGCATGGTATCAGGGAAGAATGAAGATAACCTGTCTGTTGCTTCAAGTTGATTTAACATGATTTTCCTTAAGTTTCCTCCCAAAATTTGAAATTGCCATGTAAACAGAAATTTTAAAAACTTTATCAGAAATAACCTATCTAATCAACTAATCTGAAAAAAAATCTACTTTTTGAAATATGACTATTTCTGTTGAATTTCTACCTTTCATAACACAGAAGCAAATAAAAGTATTGTCCTGAGAAAGTAAAATATGTGAATAAAAGTTTTATAATACCACATATTCATAAAGTACACAATAATATCTTAGGTACATCTGAAACATTTCTTTATAAAGTTTTTCATTTTATCTTTAGATTGGTTCCAAACATTAGATATTAAAAGAGTGACATACTTCCATATACACTTGCCACTGCTAGTGTTGAATTCTGTGTCATTGAAGCAGATATCAAAGATGGCTTCAGCAAAGGCACATCCACCAGCAACTCTGGGAGTAAGGGAGGAGATAGTGAAAAAATGCTTCCTTATTCCTAAACTGAAGTTATAAAAAGATACTAACTAAAAAAATGACTAAAAGTTTTGTAATTTCATATGCATACAAATAGTTTATATGTAATGTACATTTTATTATACATATATGCCTTATATGTGATATATATAATACATATATTGTGCAATTTAAATGCTAATTCACTTAATTTAATACCATTATTCTATAATACATTTCATGGCTTATAGTAGCATAGTCATTTTTTAAGACAAGAAACAACTACAAAATTTCCTCGTGCAATTAAAAACATGCCAGTTCAACACTTTTTTTCTAAAAAATGTACCTTTTCAACAGATATTTCTGCAACAATAATGGAGTTAAAGAAACAAAAAAAAATAATTTAGCAGATTTTATTAAGAAATGCAATTTTGCATCAAAACTAAAATACATTGTTTTTTTTCCAAAAAGCAATAATAACATTGTTTATTAGAGTGTGTTTGAGTGATAACTGTGTTTATAACACTTGAAAAATGAAGACATTATAACAGAAATTATTATGACATATTTGGCATTTGAGGGCATCAGATCATAAATGCATGACCAATAATACAGTTGAAAGCATTAGTTGTTTTACATTATGCTTATGTTATTGCACTGATAGTACAGCTAATGACATTACACAATTGGACAGTATCATGAGTTTCCCCAGAGAGGAGTAGAAACACTTTAAGCATCCAAGCCAAGGTTGAATAATGTGTACTTTTACACTTTTAGTCTTTATTCTATTTGCAGTACCTTTTCCTGACCTAAACAATTTCTCTGGATCTTAGTGACTGTGGAAAGGAATTGATTTTACCAGGACTTCTAATACCAGGAGTCTTCTATTCATTTAAGTCAGTGTTCTATTTTACCTTCTTGGGGTGCGAGTTGACGATTAGAGAAAAAATAAAGTTGAGAGAATAGGCGAAATTGTTTTGCATTTGTTTGTTGCTCTTGAAACTTTTAGGAATGATCTATGTTTTCTTACATTTGTGTCTCTCTCTCCTCACCATGTGTGTGCATGTGTGTGTATGTAGCAAGGAATCTCTCTTTAATTCCATATTCCTTGCCATTTAAAATGGTGAAAAAAGGTGAGAAATTTCCTTTTTTTGAGAATTTTTTTATACTAGTATCTGTTAGAATTCTTTTGTCATAGACTAAAGCTAAGTTCTAACTACAGTGTTTAACAGACTGCATACGCTGAATAAATGTTAATGAGGCAAATAATAATTTAAAGACAGCTAGTGAAATCTGTAACTATACATCTTCTCTTGCAGAGCATATCTAGCAAGGTGACTTTTCACACTTTCAGATCCACCTGCCTCATCTGATATTAAAGAATAGCTGTCTAAAGGAGAAGCTGAGTCTGCAAGTCAAAGCACTACATTTACATTGACTTTTTGATCTTTGTCAGTAGCTATATTTTTATGCCTGCACTGTACACAGTACCACATGCAGATATACTAAAAATTTTTTCACTTTTGCTCATTTAAATCATTGCTGAAACAGATATACAAGCACTCTATTAAACATACTTAAAGTGATAAAAACAATGGTATAGGAGTCACGGCTCTGGAAAATTACAGAAGTCAAAACTCAATGAAGTATATAAGTCAGATTTATTTTTTAAAAAGTTGTAAAATATAGATGTCACTGTGTGATGAGACAACCAAAGTGAATTTCAGACTTGTATATTTTATTTATGCAAAAAGTCAACAAGTAATATTTTAGATGTGTTTGTGTCTAGTTAAATGCCTATTGATTAAAGATATTTTAGATCTCTGGCTGCAAATCAAATGTGATGAATATAATCAGTAATGGCTATGAAGATTGAATAGATAGGATCTCATCTGCTTACATGGACAGAATCTTAGTTGTAAATTGAATTAGTTTCTTCTAGTGTGGAAACATTTTATTTTTGTTAAAATCAATATAATCCTAAGACTTGCATTTAAAATCTAACCCCATTATTCATATATTCATATTCATATTGAAGATCATGGGGAAAAAACTATGAAAACATATATAAAAAAAACTATTGCATAACACAGAAGAAAACAAAGAAACAGAGGTTAGGAGGGATTACATGGTGTGTGGTATCTGTGGAAGTGATACAGAGAATTTCTCAACTTTCTCAACTTAGTTGAGATGAAAAATAGTTAGAACTTTCCAAATAATTCATTGCTCTTCTCAAAGATACGGAGGGAATGACTCCCTTTCTCTAAGTCACCATTTTTCATTTAATAATTATCTCATATTCCTAATATCCCTCTCACCATTCCACTCAAGAAGTCACTGAATGTTCAGAATCAAAATACAAGTTGTCTAAATCTAGGATGATGCGTTCACAGTGGAAAGTAGAAGTATAAAGTATACTGGTGACTGTCTTATTATCAAATTATTTTTGTTACACATTATAAAACAAGAAACAAAACAAAAGAAAAAATATCTCTTGCCAATGCTGACAGTTGATTTACCATAGTACAAGTTACCAAAGATTGTTGTAATGCTCTCTTTAGTAAATAACATGATAACAAAATGTTATTTACTATATAACATATATATTAAGACATATACATGTTTATTGTATGTATGTTTGTCATATATATTGACATATCCAAAATATATTTCATAATAATATACTTTTATATCTGATTCTTCCTCTAGTTCATGAGATTCCTGAGGACTTTGCCACTCCTTCTCAACCTCTAACTCAGCATCTCATGCACAGAAGGTGCTCAGTAAATATTTGTTGAATGGCTGAAAGTGATCAGTGAAGTTCACATTTAAATTTACTATAAGTTTATTTTTTAAAAAACTGTGTCCATTAGTTTGTACTTTTCATTCAATTTAAGAACAGGAAATCAAAAATAGATCTTACAATGCCTTTTTCCAGCTATTCCATTAATATCAGCTTTTTAAAAAAAATGCTCATATTTTCTTATGCTTAACATTCTAAATTTTTATGCAATTTGGAAATTTGTTATTCAACTATGAAATCTTTTGAGTGCATTATTATTGAAAAGGCTATCAAATATTTACTGAATATATAAATAAGAAAGTTGAATCTTCTTTATTCTGAACTGGTAATGAGCAAAATCACTGAACTAACAAAAACTTGAAAATTCAAATATAGATATAAGGTTGCATGTAATGATTACAGAATATTTTTAGAAATTAAAAAGTCATATTAGATAAAATCACAATTGCCCATATTTTATTATTTCACTGCTATATAACTCTGTGATTAGTGACGCTTGTCTCTCATTACTCTAAAAAATATAGCAATGAGATTTGATTATAATAATACCTTAAGAAAATAAGGTTTTAAAACCTTTTTTTAAAAATGAATAATTTGTTAGATTTTTCAAAAAAAATTCAGTGATTCTTTGCTACTAACTCAACTAATTTCATGTTGAGTGCCTTATACTGCACATATAGAACTAAAAACATGCAAAATTGTCCAATTCTAGCAATAAAACTTTCAATTTTTAATGGGCTCTAAAGCCATTTTTTACTTATGTAGATTAGGAAAAGCTTGAAAATATATAACTGAAGTTTTCTCACTTGGAAGCTCATACCTATCTGATTTTTTTGAAAAACAGTATTTAACTTAATACAATTATGACCTTTTTCTAGTAATTTGCAATATGTATTATTCCTGTAGGGGAATATCATCATGCATCCTGGTAAGATGAGATTTTCTATGTAAATGCTATCCTTTTAAGGTCAAAAGCTGTATTCAGTTAATGATGTCAATCTAAAAATGATCAGGTATCTAATATAAGCAACAATGAAATCCAGAGGTTTGTGATAATTCTCTAATTTATTTTAAAGCACTTATAGCTATTTTAATATATCTATATGTATGTATATTTATAAATATAGTTATATAGATATATACATACAA
This sequence comes from Macroglossus sobrinus, assembly GCA_004027375.1. Taxonomy (NCBI): domain Eukaryota; kingdom Metazoa; phylum Chordata; class Mammalia; order Chiroptera; family Pteropodidae; genus Macroglossus; species Macroglossus sobrinus. Next base: position 222,182 of record PVKZ01001815.1, on the reverse strand, counting down.
ATACATTAGTTTCTACAGAGCAGGGTACAATTATGTTATTATTTATAATTTAAATATGACCCTTAATCTATATTAACAAAATTATCATGACCCTTTTAAAAGTTATTAGCATTATACATTTAATATTTTCCTTCAAGCATTAGGCATGTATCTGTTTTAACATCATTAAGCGTCTAAAGTTCACAATGAACCATACATCAGTATGACATAAATAATCTCAGTAAAAATCACCCTCTAGTTACTCTATTAGAAAGTTATCTTTGGCATTTCCTCCCACACTCCCTTCCCACCCCACTTCCTCCACCATTTACCCAGACCTCATCAGCTGTGGTAAGATATTCTCCAACATCTGCAAGATCCCAGAGATTGTGGACAGGCAGTGCCCGGCAGTGAATGGAGAGGGAGATGGTCCATGGAACGGAGTGTAACGCTGATGACTTGCTCTTGGTGGAAATGCCTCCTCTGAAGGCTGTGAGGGCAAATGTACGGAAAGCAGAGCAATCACTGGTGTTGATATTGTCACAACCATCATTTGCAGGAAATCCGCTTCACAAAAGAAGCCTACAAGAAATACATCAAAGATTGAAGAACAGAGACCAGAAAGGGTAAAACCTTTTATTGCAAAGGCTGCAAAACAAATCAAGCACACCTTTGCTAATTTCAAAAAACTACCAGTTCTTTATTGATGAAAACATTAATCCGGTTGGTGTGGCTGTCCTGCTGGAATACCAAGAGGGATGTGTGACCCCATATTTTTTTTGAAGGATGGTTTAGAAATGGAAAAAATGTTAACAAATTTAGCAATTTGGATTTGGTATCTGTCAGGACTTTAACTCATACACACCAAGACTAGGACAAATGGGACTGATGTTATCTTGAGCTCTTCATTTATTTTACCCTTGATTTATTTGGAGATGAGATATTGTTTTTTTAAGAAACACATGTCATATAGGTTATCTAAAAATAAAATGCATTTATTACACTCATTTGAGAGAATGCATTTTAGTTTAATACATATTTAAATCCATCTTGTGTAGTATTCCTGGAGAAGCTAGAGCCTGGCTATCGACTGTAACTATAAAGCATAAAACTGTCTTCAGATAACTTCTATGGTAAAAACTACTCCTGGGACTGGAATATAAAAACAAGGATAAAAGTCTTAACCCTGAGTTGAAATAAAGGGAAAGACCATGATCACAGCAGAGTCAACATTTGAAGTGGATTCCTTAGACATCTTATTACCAAAAAAACAGAAGTAGTTAACTCTGGAAGAGAATACCAAAAGAATAAAAAGAGACTAATGCAGTTGGAAACAAGATATTGTCTGAGATTCTTTATCATATATCAAGTTAGGACCAAGTTCTAGGGAAATCTAGAGGTCTCTTGGAATTGTGTAGTAAGCTTTTGTCAAATTGCCTGGAGAGAGTTGACAAACTGGCTCATCCTGCCACCTTTTTTTTTTTTTTATGTCTTTAAGGTGATATTTCTATTTTTAAATTGTTAGGGAAAAATCAAAATAGGTTATAGAATATGAAACATGAAATCTAATTTTGTGTCCAGCTTTATTGGGACACTGCCATATTCATTTGTTTATGGATTGACTGGCTCTGATACTGCAAGAGCAGAGACGAGCGTGACAGATCTTTATGGCTGGCAATCCTAAATTAATGTGTGGCCGTTTACGAAGAAAAAAAGAAAATTTTCTTTAAAAAAAATTTTGTTTTTAAAATAATTCTCTTTGCTTATAATCAAGGAATTTAGGGCATCCTTTATTCAGAATATTCCCCTTCTGTTGTTACCTTAGTTTAACAAGGTTGCGCAGTCTAAATAAACTTGATTGCCTGCACATTATATTTACTTTGGGTAAAATCAGCTTTTCTAGGTGAAAAAAAAAAAGAGTAAAAAGCACATAGAGGGAAAAATACAACTTGTTCAGAACAAGTTTAAGAACAGCAGTTTCCTATAAAGCTGTCAAACATCACTGTTAACTTTTAGTACTTTATTCTGTAATTTAATGTAATTTGGGCCCCTATCACATGTTAATGCAGCATGAGGAATAGTGAGTAAAAAAACATATTAATAATGAATTAAAACAAAACTTGTTTTTTGCCACATTCCTTTGAAATATCTTAATATTAGGGTTAGCAGAACCTAGACAATTTCAATATGTGGTATGTCTGTTCATATCTTGCTAGTTAGTGCTGTGATTATAAGACATTTAATTTTCAATTACGCCATAGATGTTGAGTTTTGAGTTGGGGATAACTGAGATAACTCTGGACATTAACTGTAATGTGGACTGTAATTTGTCTGCTAGGAAATCTTTTTGACAGAGACTTTTAGCAGAAAGACAAACTAGAATTAAGGGAGGAACAAATAGCTTAGTTGATAATCTCTACTATTTTAATGATTTATCTGGTTAAAATGCTTGCAATGCAAATAAGGCAAGTGTAATTTGTTTAGTCCTGTGTTAACAGATCAATGCCTTGACATATTTCATTCTCTGTTCTTTCTTGTCTTCCCATTTTTCATCTCATTACCAAATATGTACATACATACATAAAATACTAACAGTGATTGATACTGCTAATTTCTTTATTTTCATTTCACTTTATAAAAGTTAGCTTTTACCACACAATAGTATTTTATAGAAAGGAATAAAGTAACTTCTGTTTTAGAGAAATAAAAATAGAATTCTCTATTAGAAAGCGCTTGGGACGGGTAGTTTCCCCTTTCTTTTCTCTGTGATTTTTCTCAGCCTGTATTACTTCACATGTTTCCTCTTCTAATCATTAATAAAAGTGGAATTACTAAATTAGTGAGAATGACAAATATTCCAGAATTATTCTTTAGAAAATGATAGTCACTTCAGTCTACCAAATTAAGTTGCAATGTGATAAAGTTTGTCGAGAATATAGGATGATGACTTCTGATTTTTATTTGTATGACAGCACTGGGCAAATTACAAAATAGTATTGGAAACACGAGCTAGGTGAGACTGAGGTTGCTAGATTGTACAAACTGCATTCACCTACACCACTCAAAACAAATAAAAACTTATGGCTTATAGAACATACTTTTTAATGGAACTGATTGTAAGAAGAACATTCTTCTTTCAAGTTTTCATGTCATAAGGGTGATCTGTTGGGGATAGGTGGGATGGGAGTAAGCAGCCATTAAAAAGTGTGGCTATTCTCACTTCTATGAGTCACGGATTTCTCTAACATTTTCCAAGAAATAGATTTTTCACCTGAAGATGACTGATACCATGTTGCAATCCACTGAAAAGATCCATCACCCTCCCAGTACCTTTTGCCATAGCCTGCAAAGAGATGCAGTGATTCGCTTGCCCACCAGCCACTGCCAACCCAAACACTCTAGGCTGCAGTGTAAATAGATATAAGATGCTCTAAGAAGCCTCAGAAAGTCTCAAAAGAGCCTCACAACATCACAATATAGAAGAGCTAAAAATTTACATGCAAATTTAAACTTTTTCCTTGGGCTGCAGAAAGGAAGATGTAGACTTTTGCAAGGAGGGGTCTCCTCTGTATACTTGCTTAGAACCTGACATATCTCTTTCTCCCAGGTTCCTCCAAACTCTTTTTAGTCTGTCCCAAGCATATCCGTTAGGATGTGGGGTAGGGGACCCACACCAACCTGTGTTTAAAATTTTTAATTTTCTCACAGAAGATTTTTTCCCCCTTGATTTCTTCCTGGGTTTTGAAATTTTCAGTTCTTCAGGATACAGTGAACATCTTTTCATGTTCTTCTCAGGAACTCTAGTTTAGTACAAAGAAAACATATGGTTAGCCAATTCTTGTTAAGTAAGTGTGGTACCTGTGAAAATAAACCCATTCTTCCTCACAATTTCCCTTGGAGAAAAAAAAAATATTATAATTTCTAAGAAGTGAATGATTGTCTCCTCTTACTTTTCGTCAGCTTTAAACCTCCTTTTCATTATTAGAGAGAGAAGTATTTGGCTCTCTTTTGCTCTTTCTGGGACATGCTGCATTATTAGCAAGAAATGTTTGTCACTGTGATACTTAGGAACAAAGTTACTTGATCTGATTAATTTATTTTTAAAAATATTCTTTTAAAAGTGGAATACTAAAAGTTTTTTTGAAAAATCATTTCTACCAGTAGCCATTGAGCAGTGTTAAGAGTCCACGCACAGAGTCAAACTGGTTGAATTTGAACCCAATGGCACTATTTACTCCATTGCTTTGCACAATATATTTAATTTCTGTAGGCTCAGTTTCTTCTTTTGCTAAAAATATGACTTCACCTATGTAAATAATTTAAAAGTTTTAATGAGTATATATATTATATCTATCTATCTATCTATCATCTATCTATCTATATAATATACACAGATATATATATATATATA